>KZ228302.1:1195-11248 GCA_002197625.1 Bombyx huttoni
ATTGAAATAAAAGTTAAACAAAAATTTACTTACATTTTCTAATTTAGAACAAGTTTCCATTGATTTCCTATAGTCCGGGACACATTTTTGGGGCAGTTGATTAAGGCACCCTCATTTAATCTGGTCGCGAAGAGAATAGTCCCACTCTTCTCTTTTTTTACAAGAAAAAATGGAGAAAAAATGGACAAATCTAAAAGAGATAATAAACTAAGATAAATTGAAATAAAAGTTAAATAAAAATTTACTTACATTTTCTAATTTAGAACAAGTTTCCATTGATTTCCTATAGTCAATACATATCTGTTTACACTCTTCTTTCGATGTGAGGAGGCTCTTTTCTACTTTGTTCAATATATCTTTTTTTTCATAGTACTTTTTTATTAGAGAACTAAAACAATGTTTCTAATTTTAAAATCTAACATAAAGGATGAAAAAGGTACAAAACTTAAAAAGTTTAAAACATAAACATTACCTAACTGAATAAAAACCTAAAGCTAAGTCATAAATTTAGAAGAACATCATCCTCCTCCTCTTCCAATCATTTGGGCCTAAGAACTTTCCTACAATCTCTACCCATTTATATCAGTCAATGGCACAGTGAAGTGCATCACTTGGTCTTGTGTCCAAGTGCTCAGACTTAATCACTCCATCTATCACATTTTATCTTATTTTATTAGATAATATTTTTTTCACAAATACGTATATTAGGTAAACAGTAAAATAATTCAATTTCTTGAATCAGGCATTGTCAAGTGACATTACAAATTTATTGTAAGTAGAATACTTACTCTGTGGCTATTGTTTTCTTTTTAACTATTAAAAGGGCTTTCCTCTGCTTTTCAAACTTATTGATCTGAAAGTGAATGTATCATAAATCTGTAGAATTTAAATTAAAATTTCAGGTAAATTTGCACAGAAACCGTAGATAAAGAACTGAATATTTTTTGGTTAATTAGTTAATTGGTTAATTATTAAAGTTAATTTTATTAATATAAAATTATTTTAATTAAATTAATTATTAATATAAATAATAATATACAATTAAATTTATTACAAATATGACACGAAGCCATAACTAGATTTAATTTCATTCAGTTAATGCATGGTCTTTGTTGACATTAGACAATTTACTAATATTAGTTAAACAGCTTATAAGATATATTAAAATGTAACCTGCATGGGAAAACTAACCTGACTATCAGTTGGTGTCGTTGGATGAAGAAAATTTAAATCAAAATCGAACACTGACTCATTAAAAGTTGAAGCCATTATAAGGAACGATTTTCAGTCAACTTAACTATAATTGTCACGTTACCAACATTTTAAATTACTTAATTTTTAGCTAAATTATTGTGGAACGAAAAAGACCGGCGCGCAAACATAATATAAATGACATTTGTGACTGACATGACATGTGTCAATAAGCCAAGTGGTAGTTCTATTTTTTCCACCATAAAGACGAAAGTATCAGGCCACACAGTTGAATTTTTAATTTTTTTTACACATTTAAACCTGAAATAACACTAAGTGAACAAATTAAAAAAGTACATTAGATCTACGCATTCTTGCCTAAAATTCCTCTCAAATGGCCTAAATAATAAATTGTTAATAATACCTTCAAAAAATTTTTGAAAACCAGAACATCTCTTTCATAATTCCTGTCTAAGATTTCGTAATTTAAATTGATTTAAAAAAAATCATAGAAGTTATTTCTGTAAAATCAAAGCATGAAGTAAATATAAGTATTACTTCATGCTTAGATAGTAACAACAACGTAACAATCATATTTGGCTCAGAACAATGATGATATGATCGCCTCAATTTCAAATGTTGTCGATTCATCCTGCTTAAAGAACATACATGTAAATGGGTCTGATGAGGAAATTATAAAAACCACTTTTGTCTGTGATGATGCGTCTAATACGCTAAATAAAATCACCGAGTAACCCGGTGAGTCTAGAATAACCCGACTCGAGGTTACTAGAATAGGTAGAAAAAAAAAGAAAAAAATATTACAGTTATAAAGATTTTTGAGATACTTTATGTTGAAAACCAAACACTTGTTTGTCATCGCTAATATAATTTCTAGTAAAATCTTAGTGATATATGTTACATAGATTTACGAAGACGAAGATGAACACGAGGAGTGAAGTTGTCTGATTTCTAAAATTTTGTCTATTGTGTAGTGTTTCTTCACGATTAAATGTATAATATCGGTGGTTTATTAACTGTTTAGTTTCTGTGAAAGTTCACAAATATGGGAAAAATAAACAAATCCGCTGGACGTAACTTCTCGGGATCCTCCATAAAGTTCATAGAAAAGTTTCAGCAAATGAACACCATTTTACTGAGATTATATTTCATCTCATATTATCTCATTGCATTTCATGTCATGTTTTATATTAATCCAGTTTATTTCATTTTACTTCATATCACCATTTTTCATAAAAATACAGTGGTTATTAAAATTAAAATAAAACTTGATCTAAAAGTCCTAGTTACCAGGTCTCAAAATGCCTTAAAAAATTATATATATATTTACTTATTTATAAATTGTGTTGTATGTATGTTTTTTGTTTGCAAACATGCGCATAGCACTTCTCGTTGGATGACCAAATTAGATAACGGGACTTTAGATTTGGTGATCACGCGATTAGTTTCAGATCCGTTATTAACTAAATTATCAAGTCTCAAGTTTACTCTAATTTTAACTACATTGGCTACGTCCTTAAACTAATTTTAAGTCTTAAAACCGATAAATAGGCACAAAGTACTGACATAATTCGTGCCCTTGGTTCTTGGATCATCAAGTTCAAGGTATGTTTCATTTTACACGTAAAAATCGCTGCATAAAAGTATTTGTTTATAGAGAGGTATTATAGTAATATCATTATTAAACATTAGTTAATTTACTTCTGTTGTAATTCTTAATTTTTTTTTATTGATTTGTATTTGTATTTATGATATCGTTTAATTAAGAAAAAGTATACGTACGGTATGTACATTACGCTACTAGGTGTGATGTTTCAGGGTATAAATAATTTAGGTGATAAAAATGAAAATATGCAATTTAATCACTTTTCTTGTATATTTTCAGATGGGGTATTTGAAAAACGAAAAATCATGCAACAACCAAGCAAGTTTATATGACCGCATTAAGAAACTGTTAGTATCTTATGAATGGAGTGACTGTAATTTCTGTGTCTCTGGAAAGAAATTCAAAGCACACAAACTAATATTGGGCATCAGTAGCCCAGTTTTTGAAGCCATGTTGTATGGTCCGCTTTCAAATAATAATGATATTCTTATCCCTGATATAGAACCCGAAATATTTCAGCTAATACTGAATTATATCTATACAGACAATGTAGACATAATAAGTATTGAGCAAGCATTCGACCTACTGTATGCTTCAAGGAAATACTTACTGGAACATTTGACTAAAACATGCATTGAATACATTAAAGAAAACATCACCATTGACAATGTCATTGAAGTATTGAATTATCCAGACTACATGCATGACAAACAGCTCACAATGTATGCTGTAAAATTGTTCTGTGCTCATGCATACTATTTATTTCAAAGAAATATTCAAGCCATCAGCCCTCTTTGTTTGAAGACTGTACTCCAGAGTGATGAAATAAATATAACTGAAAAGGACCTGATAAAATTTATATTTGAATGGGCTGCGAGTTATTGTAAACAAGAAAATATTCCTATAACATTTGAAAATAAACAAAGGATACTGACTAATTTAGAACTATTTAATTTATTACGTTTCAAAACTTTGTCCATAGTTGAATTGCAAGAAATATATTCAGATAAGATAATCACACAGTATGAATATGAAAACATAGAAAAAGAAATTCAGAATACTGCCAAGATTAGCAATAATGATGCAGAAAATAGAATTTCAAACGTAAGAAGAAAGACATTGAAACTACAGTGGTATTCCTGTTATCGGAGTTCAATAAGATCTATGGCTCCTATCATTATAGACACACCCAACTTCATTCTGAATTGTCGTGTCAAAGCTAACAAATCTGTATTTATAAATTCACTCTGTGTCCCAACTCGGATGGCACCAGCAGTGTATGTTCACAACAACAAAACAAGGGTGTATTCTGAACAGCTATCTGTCTCAATTATTTGTGAATCAGATAGCAGTATCATAAAGAATACCAATTTTATGAACACCGTAGAATATGATACTGTTGTAGATATTGACTTAAATGAACCCTGTTACCTACAAAAAAATATTTGGTACAAAATAAGTTTCACTTGGCCTCACAATATCCTTCCCACCTATACATATGTAGTAGAATTCAGAGATAAATTTTTGAGGTATTGTGGTCATAAAGTTCTGTTTGAGTTTGATGATATGCCAGTGAATACGGGTACAAGCTTTAGTGGCAGTTATCTTGCAGGATTAAAGTTTTGCTTGTAAATAAATGTCATGAAATTACCTCAATTATTAAAAAAAAGTATTGTGCAATTAACATTGTACAAGGTGATAAGGGTATAAAGTAGTATTAATTTTGTTGGAGTTCTGCTATGAAAGAAACACTATGGTCTATTAATTTCATTCAGCATTTTCCTATACTAACTATTGCTAAGATAAAATTGTGTATTGCCCTCTTCATTAATTTATTATTAATTAAGTTTACAATAGGCCAATCTCATTAGATTCATATAAAAAATAAAACATCTATACTTATTTAATGTTTATTATTTACAAATAATATAGGTTTCCTGAAAATGTTTACAAGCTTACTGATTTCTCATTAATTTTCAAAGCAATACTATTTCAATTTTATTCTAGACAGAAAACTCAATTTATAATATCATTACAATACAATTTATAATACCATTTATTTGAAGTTGGATAAAATATGAGGACAGTAGTTTGTAAAATAAATAAACTAAACACACGTACGTTATAATTTACGGAAGTAAGCATATCGCACTACTATTCGAATTCCGCTAACGTGGAGGACCTTCGAATTTTTTAGTCAATTGTATAATGCGTTCAGCTTCACGGATGCCACTCAAGCGCGCGCCGTGTACAGTTCCAAAATATCCAGGCACCGTAGCCTCACCCGCAAATAAAAGTATTGGGGGTTGTGGATCACAAGGTCCCGGGACTGGTGTCCCGAGCTCGCACTGTTGACTGACAGTAGAACAACAACTCATATAAGAATGTGATCCGCAAAAATGTGGATCAGAAGCCCATTTAGATCTTAGCATCATCTGAGGGTATGGCAGACATGGATTCCCTGTGAATCTTCTTAGTAACATTGTCAATCCCTCGGCTACATCATTATCTGCCATAGATTCCATCAGAGCAGCTTCTTGTCCAGAAATCGAAGCACAAAGTACATGCTTACTTCCCGGCATTTCGTCTATGGAACACACTCCTTGAGTCCAATTAGATCTACATTGTAATTCTTCAGCTGACCATGCTAATTTCAAATTACCTTCGTGGCATACCCAAAAGGGCTCACCGTATTCCAAAAATACTTTATTGCTAAGTCCATAACCTAAATTACAAATCGCGTCCAGTTTGCACACTGGAAGAGGTGGAGCAAACAATTTATCAGCTTGGCATTTGAGGCAACCCAAGGACAACGTTAAAATAACGTAGTCCGCTACTATTTCTTCACCATCACAGCATTTCACGAGTACACGGCCATTTCCTGCTTGACCAGTACCCCACCGGACGACGTTCACGGGCTTAGAATATCTAATACAATTGTCTGGAAGTCCACGTAATAAAGGTGCTAAAACTCCAACATAGCCAAGTGGAACACGAACACTTCCCCCCGGTAATTCAATGTAGCTGCCGTACTGGTCCGCACTTACTAAAGAAAGATCATCGCCGCATTTATTACGTAAAATATTTGTCAAGCCAAACATCACACGAGCAGCGTCGTATCTTTGGTCTTCTGGAAAATTATGCAATTCTTGTTGTATTCTCAGCCCCATAAAATTCAATAAAGTACCGTGATGTCTCTCACCACCTAATCTAAACAAATTTGCAGCTTGCTGTTCAATTTGGCGGAACGTATGATATGCCGTGATTGTTACTGGTAAATCTACTGCACGTCCCTCGCTTGTACAGAATAAACCACGCGATGAGTCTAACCTCTGTAAAGGTGTCTGCAACAGTCTGTCCTGCGATGCTAGAGTATAGACAGAGTTTGGTAAACAAGCTCCAGATATCCATTCGGCGCCCATTTCAATAACAGCATCTCCAAGCCAACATGAATGTATTCTTCCACCAGGTCTGCAACAGCGTAATGCGAAAGCCTAATGGTAACTCAAAACAAAATTAAATAAGAACTGTTAGATGCTGAGAAAGCAAAACATTATGGAATATTTAGTATATAATATTTAGTACTACACTGGAATATTCCAAGGAATAGAATGATCCGTCATCTCCTTTGAGGATCTGACCAATCGCCATTGTTCATCCGTACTAACCGGAACTTTATGAACGGTATAATGAGAACCCTCTTCCATAACGCATCTTACTGGAAAGAGGTTTCAGGAGTTTTCGAAATGATTGTAGACAGTGACTTGACAGTATGCACAAACCTCATCAAATGGTTCTGATGAGCTGTTTGCTTGTCTGCCTTAGACGGCAATGGTAGACATGCTTATGATTATAAGAACAGCTATGACAGACTTTAGTTGTAGTTGGCATTTTAGTCCTGTTATTTTTTTTCACATGCGAATTCAACATTACATAGCGACACTCACATGTAAGAAATAACGAATTACGATTAACATTTTATTTATGGAAACTGTACAGATGTCTTTCAAATATTATGAAGTAATTTTATTTGACGAACTACCTACTTAAGCCGGCATACGGAAATCTGGAATCATGATTTTCACCACGCCATCACTCATATACCTAAGATGAATGAATCCTCTGACATAGGGTCAAAGGAAAAGAGGATACTAAATATGTTATATATAATTTAAACTTGATCTGTCATAATATTATTCTCACACGTGCCATAATAGATGCGAATCAAAAGGAAGATTAAAAGTAATAAAATAGAGACACAAACCGCTCTTTCGCCTCCAAGATTACAAAATTATGAATGCCACATTGAGTTAACCGATGTGCCGCTGATAGTCCTGCCATTCCCGCACCTACAATTATGACCCTCGGTTCCTGACAAGTCGGACTGATACTGCACGAGTCTAAGATACACTGCTCTTGACCAGCAGCCACAGAGCCACTATAGAGTCGATATGATGAGGAAGTTATAGCATTGCGAACTAGGTTTTTTTTATTAGATTCGCTTAACAATCTAGAAAATGTTTGCCATATTATAAGTTTAACACGAAATAATTTCATCTTGATTACTATTTCACAGCCATTCAAATAAATTAAAATAAAATGTCACTTCTGAATTTTGAAAACTTCTGGCATATCATCTATCATATAAATATGACAGGAAGTTTACTCATAGAACGTGAAAAGAAGTAAATCGTTTAATAGAATTGTAGTTTTGTTTTACTTATCAGATAGTGGCTTTTACCCAAGACTTCACTTGCATTAATTTAGAAAAGAGACAATCTTTCGGTTATGATATTCTTTTCTTACTAAAATGTACATGGTAAATTTCAAAATCAGTTTTGCACTGAAGCCATAATACTTGCTTATTGTCTTAATATTGTCTTAATACTTGTTATATGTCCTACATCCAACTAATTTAAAAAAAAAAACTTCTCGAAGAGGCAGGCAGCGAATTATTTAACCGAACCTCCTCGACTAAGCCTTTTCAAGTTTCACCACTCCGATTCCACGAAACCCACGGTACCGCTTAGTGCACGCCATAAAGATTGCTTTTTTTTCTGTACCTATTCGCTGGTAGCATAAGAGGCTGGTTCACCTTCGCCAGTACCCGTCCTAATAATAAAACGAGACCTCGTCACCTTGCACCCCCTCACCACGGGACTGACAGCCAAGCACCGGGCCATAGCCGTACCCTGGATTTAATGTCCATGAGTGTCGCTGACTGCGGCTTTCACTCGGAACATGGGGTAGACCATACTCGAATGTCCGCCTTTATGGCAATAAAATGAGATATCTCAATGTGAGGTGATAACAACTTAAATAAAGCTGTATGCATCTATGCTAACCAGATGTACTCAAACAGTTTTACAAGTTTCAGTAATTTCGTTGTAGTATTATATGGTGTTTGGTTAAATAAATGAAGATAATAAAACAAACAAGTATCTTTTTCACTAAATACAGCCAAAATTTATGTTTATAATTTCTACAAATTTAAGCAACAACAATCTAAAAACATTTTACTTAATAAATTTACTTTTAACAAATCACGCATTAATGAATTTTTAAAGCAATAAATAATTTTTCAAATTCTCTTTAAATATGTAAGTAGATAATGCCTATGTTGATACACAATTTTCAAAACAGTTTATTCTAAACTAAAAAAAGGTACCTCAATTTTATAATACTTATTATTGAAAACATTTTACATCACAAGCATAACATACAATCCCATTATTTTACGTATTTTGCATTGTAATGCGGAAATCAAGTACTGTTTTTTTCAATTATTGATATAATGTAAAAAAAATCATCTTCTTGGGCGCGGAAACTTTAATTACCGGATGTTTCCATTCTACATAATACCTTCGAACAACAATCAAAGCTCCATACAGAAACGGATCATTCGATTCGATTTTTGATAAAAGGCCGACCTCTTTTAACATCTGGTCATCAGAGACCACAGCTCTCTCCCGTAACGTCTATTGGGCCTACACTGAACAATTAAATGCCACCTTTCATCAAAACTGAATTTGTACGAATAGTGTCTCCACCATCCAGCTTAGAAAAACTACGTTTATTGGGAGAATGGATTTTAGAACACACTGCGCAATTACAATTACATATGATCGAGTGTGTACCATAATACATCTTCTATGACAACATAAGAAAAAACTTAACAATCGTATTCTTTTAAAGAATATTCTTAAATAATGCAATTACTAGTGTGTAAGTATATGTTTAGTAATTTAAATCGATTAAATATTATTGTATCTCTTTAATAAGTACTAATAGGAAAGCTCGAGATTATTTTGCTACTACTATTTACTTCTTTTGACTTTTAAGAACTTCATCAGCACTCGATTTTATTTCTTCCCAAGAAATATGTATATCGCTGTCTTCAGAGAAACGAGAGCAAATAGCCAATCTCAAGAAATAAACATCATCGATCTTAGATGGAACGAGGTGAATTTTTCCACGTCCATTTATACGACGCAATAATTCTTCGTTGATTTCATTGCTTCCTTTCAGTTTGAAACACACCAAACCCATGGTGACTTCTTCAAACAGCTCGAATCTATCGTCTGATGTGCAAAGTTTCTCGAACAAATGGGCCAATGCGATCTGTTTTCTGATGTGTTTTTGTAAGTTTTCAACGCCGTATAATCTCAATACGAACCACAATTTCAGCGCTCTGAATCTACGACCCAACGGTATTTGCCAATGACGGTAATCCGGCGCTGAGCCTTGTTGGTCGTGTTTCAAGTAAAGAGGGTCAACGTTGAAAGCATCGACAATCCATCGGGGCTGTTTCAACCACATTGCTGAACAATCGAAATTGACCAGCATCCATTTGTGAGGGCCCAACGGTATTTGCCAATGGCGGTAATCGGGCGCTGAGCCTTGTTGGTCGTGTTTCAAGTAAAGAGGGTCAACGTTGAAAGCATCGACAATCCATCGTGGCTGTTTCAACCACATTGCTGAACAATCGAAATTGACCAGCATCCATTTGTGAGGATTAAAATTAAATGAATCCGCTTTCTCAATGCCTTTCATAAGGTATCGATACTCGGGGCAGATGAAGGCTGATCCAGCGTAGGCAGCATCAATATGGAGCCAAATTCCATGGGAGAGACAGACATCTCCAATTTCATCAAGAGCGTCAAATGTACAGGATGAAGTTGTACCCAGAGTAGCAACAACCTGGAATGTGTGAATTCATGTCTTAATTAATTATT
>ASCI01131182.1:0-10815 GCA_002197625.1 Bombyx huttoni
AGTACGTATTTCTTTAGAAAAATTGGTATCCGCCTGCGGGATTCGAACACCGGTGCATCGCTACCATGAATAAACCAGGCGTCTTATCCTTTAGGCCACGACGACTTCAGGTTACTTTTTTATTTTACTTCACAGGAAGTCCGTTTTAAAGTTCACGATCCGAAGGCACATTCAAAGGGCGGTACTTTGGAGAACACTATTAACGGGGGAAGAGGAGGAACAGACGAAGAAAATTCAGGTCCACATCAAATAGTTCCAGGAAAGGTAAATATTTATGCATTTCTATATGCATACATGCTATACGATGAAAATTCCACAAAGCGAGATATGGATTATTTAATAAGGATATGGTCTATTCAATTAAATATATTTTAGTTTTCAATTTTTAAGATTCCAATTAAATGCAAAACATCATTATATTTTATTTTATTTTAAAATATTTCAATTCTGTATTCGTCGTTATATTCATTTATTCCTCAGACTACTTTTCCTTCAAAGTGCTACATTTATCCTAATACTTTATATGCTTTGATATATATATAATTTCATTCTATTCTCGTTTCAGGATATAAGCAAACTACTGGGAATGACACCGTCAGACATCGACAAATATTCCCGTATAGTTTTCCCGGTTTGCTTCGTTTGTTTTAATCTTATGTATTGGATTATATACCTTCATGTTTCGGACGTCGTGGCTAATGATCTGGTTCTTCTGGAAGAAGATAAATAGAGGGCGTTCTGTATTATCCACTAATTTTACGGGTATATTAAATAAGTAAATTAAAACATTTAATTGTATAGTATTTAAAACAAAATCACAAATGATAATTTATAATTTATAATTTAGAATTATTGTTTTGATTCTACAAATAATCTAAAATATAAAATTCATTTTAATTTTTTTTTCAAAGTATCCAGCATATATTTTTTTATAAAACCAATGTTTTAATTTATTAAATAAAAAGTAAAATTAGTGGATTAGGGAGAATATCTGATGCTCAACTTTCTCTGCTTGTATAATTCATAGTTAGTGTAATTAAATTTTTAATAACCTTATAGTGATACATATAGTGATTCGTTTTTTTGCTAGAATTACTGCTATGACAAAAATAGGTATCATTAAAATCTGTAGTGACAAGTCGCAAAAAAAATTACTAACAGTATTATTGGTTTCCATTTTTATCTTTAAAAAACAATTGATATAGACTTCGCTTTACCAACAATAAATGCATAATGATTTTTGAACGAGTATCCAATTCCGTATTCGTTTTAATTTATAACATGTTTATCAAAACTCGAATGCGTTTGTTGTGCTTAAAACTTGTTTACTTCTTTAGAACGATCAGAAAAAAATTACATAATAAGATTTTTTTCTCCATCATCATCGTAGTATAAAAAGTTGGATTATCATTAGTTGCATGCACGACCGAAATTTCCTTTTTCAATACTCGAAATCCTAGCATGTACCTAATTTTGTCATACTAGATTTTGTAACACTTTTAGATATTTAAATTAAGCTTTTAAATATTCCTTTTTTATCTTAATTAATTACAAACATCACTTAAGAATTAAGTGCAATAACAAAAGCAAGTTAGATGAATGTAAACATTATTATATTTTCAAGGATTGAAAAAAGCCAACGTGAGCGGTTTTTATTGTAATTTTGTTGCAGTTTGATGAATAATCTATGCATTTATTTATTCATTAGCATTATAGATTTTTTGATCTGATTAAATGGAAGTATGGCTATTTCCTTTTAGTAATAACACTTTCTAATAAATGGTCATTCCTGTTCCAATTCTCAAAACTAACGTTATGCTTTCTTCTATATTTTATTCAGAGAAAATTTCTATGCAACAAGTACATTTTAAGAATCAATGATGAAGCTTACTGTTGAATTGTACCTTTACGCAATTTTGTTAATCCTACAATAATCATTTCAAGTCCAATTATTTCGCTTTTATGGTACAATTTTACGATTAAGTTTCAAAATTTGGTTAAGTATTATTCACAATCAATTATTTCACTTCCTCTCTCAATTTAAACCGATGATATTGCAATACTTTTAAACTATTAAATTTTGTAATTTTCTCAGATAACATAAGTTTGAAAGTTATACAAATTAGGGATAAATACTAACTAGTCAGCTAGATTGCATTATAGGTACGAGCAAAATTGGTACAGAATAATATAAAGAATCTCGATATACCAAAAGATACATATATAATGTTAGTCTTAAAATAGTATAATATATATCCACTAAGTAATAGGTGCTTATAAAATTATAGATAAAGTGTGATATACACGAAATGGTAGCCTAAGATTGTGAATTCACAATATACAAAATAATTAACACGATGCAAAATCCATGTGATGTTGATTGTAATATATAAATTACTTATAATTTTATGCGTTGAACTTGGAAGATTATCGAGACAACAATTTGTAAAGATTGATTTTCAATAATTTTAGAACGTTTGGAAAAAACTGTTTTCATTTGTCTATTTTGACTTTTTTATTTGATTCATTTTCTCTGAAGTTTCATATTATTAAGATACTGAGGTTTTAATTGTATAATATTCTTAATAAGAGAAAGTTATATAAAAATATAAGAATCAACAAATTGCATTCTATGAATAACTCAGTCAAAATAAATACGGGTATTTATAATTAACTGATTAACATTTAGTGAAGCTTAGGAAACTTTTTGATTAAATTTACTTTTAATAAAATGACAAACAAAACTCTAATTTTATAACCCTTTAAGGGGATTTGAATGTTTTCATTTTTTAATTAATAGTGAGATGAATTAAATTTACAGAAATTGGTGAAACCATTTGTGATGAATCGAATGAAGTAGTATTCTAATTTTTAAGAATATTTAAACCGTTACTAGCTCGAGAAAAAGAGTTGTATTCCCTTTTTAATATTATTTCAATTTCACGTTTTCCTCGTCTCCAATCGATCTCTATGCATTTGAATGTTTTCAATTTATATCTTACTGTTATAAACCTTATTATGCATGTGTATGCGTTCTCCAACTACCCTCTCAATACACTTTTGAAATGAATTCCTAAGGCATGTGTCCTTATTTGATCCACCTAGCTTCAGATAAAAATAGTTTCTCTTTTCTCTACCAACCAAAATTTGTATTTTGAATCACCATTAGGCATAGGAATAAATATCTATCATATAAAATCAATGATTATACCTAAACTTGAAATATTTTATATAAAAAAAGCGCCAAAAAAATTAACAAAAATAGTGCTACAACCACTAGTGCTTTTATATTTAAATAAGGAGTACAAAAAATAAAAAAAAACGATCGTTTTTAAAAAAACAAGAGTACAAAGAAAAAAAAAAATACAAATAAGAAATATTATGAATAGTTTGCACTAAGATTTTAATATTAAATATACATTTAATAAAATTATTATTTTTAATTAAATATTTAATGTAAAATTTAAAAAATATTATGTTACTAGGTACATAGTATTTACCACGCATTTTTCTAATTATTCAAAAATGTTTAGCAGTAGAGTTTGAGTGCGGGGTGGTTTGTTAAGATCAAAGATCTTTAGTTTATAGTACTGCATAGCAATATTATAGATGGTGCACATAAAAAAACGATCCAGTCTAGTCTATGAAACGCGCGTAATAGTCATATTTAATAATAATATAAGGAATAAAATACTGCAATATTTCACCAAAACGTGTCTTTGGAAAAGAAAAGAAAAAGCATAGTTTATGTAAGATAATGATATTAATTCCACTTGTGGAATAACAAAACACATTTAGAAACCACAGAGTGCCTATGATATAAAGCCGAATAGTAAACCCATTACTAAAGTCTAATCTTTAATACTAAAGAAAAAAAAGGTAAAAGCCAATATATATCTTTACCAGTAATATAGTTAGTAGTGTTAAAGATGCAACGCTTTCCTCAATTGGTTTAATTAGATGAAGTAGTTTTTTGCTCGCTAGCATTTCCATTTAAGCTCAAGTAGTTACAGAGCTTATTTACTTATTGAGCATTAGAATGAGTCTGTGGACTTGGGAAGCCCATCACTAGTCACATCACATAAACAGGGTGTGTCTATATGATCATGCTTCCCATTTTAACAGCAATTAACACCCTCAGTTATCTGACAAGCAGGACTCCTGTCTTCAGCTACGACATTCACACCGATTATAATCTTTAATTCTTAATTAATAGCTTTAAGATTTTTGAACAGTACTGTTTTCTAGTATCTAAAATAATTTAAACACCTATTTATCCCAATTGAACGTGATTCTTTAATTTCTAAGAATTGTATCAATTCCAATTCCACCCTGAATTTTACTGCACTCGGATATATTTTAAAGATAGATGTGGATACTTATATATTTATCCATCTTTATCTTATTTAAAATACCTATATATAATTAAAAATGTAGTATGTAATGATATCGTAAATTTTATGTGTATTTATTTATAAGATATTATTGCAATGTGAAGGTTTAAAGTATAACACCATTTAAAAAAAATCATAAAAAATTACAAAATATCTGTATTTAATTAATATTAAGATAAATATAGCGTATACCGAAATATGTATCGTAATGTGTGGCACTAATCTTCGTGTACATAGGTAATGAATTTCTTCAGCACCATTAAATACTTGAATGCAGTCTTTCTTGTGTTAAAAGTCTTAAGAATTAGAGCAATATGTAGATTGTTTAGAAATAGTAAAACGATGTAGGAGCGTGTCTCTGAAATGAAATTCTAAAATATTTATCTAGTTTTTAGATAAGAGCGAAAATTTAGCTGTAAGGATGACCTTAATCTGATAAATCGTGTCGTATCTACATTCGTTTATGGTTTATCCGGCTGATTACGATTTTGTGTCTTACGAGCCCTTTGAAAAATAAAAATAGTACACCAAACAGATGGGAACTGGTCCGTAAATCTTTAAAAAAAAATAGTGGATTTCATATACTTATAGTAATAG
This sequence comes from Bombyx huttoni, assembly GCA_002197625.1. NCBI lineage: Eukaryota > Metazoa > Arthropoda > Insecta > Lepidoptera > Bombycidae > Bombyx > Bombyx huttoni. Next base: position 4,992 of record ASCI01131182.1, read on the forward strand.
GGTAGTTTTGTTGGGATTCACTAGAAATTAATATTGTATGCACCTTATATTGATAATCACATAATCAGTCTCATAGCCTTAAAATTATGTAGAAATAGATGAAGACTATTCACAACTATTTGATGGTAAAAGAAACCACAAAAAGTAAACTTGAGTTTCTGTTGCACGATCCGAAACATCTTGTTATCACTAAAATTAATAATGATTACTTTGAATTATTTTATTATTGATTATTTTATGAAGTGTTTAAATAAAATAACAGAGTATGATGATAGTTGTTGGCAATAAAACTCGGTTTAGGACTTAATCGTAATTTCACTGTCAATTTTAAAATCGAGAATAATCATATATTTTTGGGAAAGAATGTATCACTTGTTTACTATATTTAATAAAACCACATTTTATTGTTGTTAGTTCATTATAAAAGCAAATAATGTAATAAATGTATGTAAAATTATTATTTTTATGCTCATACTAAATCTTAAACTATTTTTTTCCACGAAGCACTCAATCTATTTAATGTATGTAGATCAATAAAAATAAACTAATAAACGTCTCGTCAATTCCTTTTTGGTTTTTGTTCATAAAAAAAGTTAAACCTTCAAAACGATTTTACATAGACAGACACTATGTAGTATCGTAAATCCTTTTATTTTTCTTAAGTTATTAGCATAATAACAAAGTTTCAGCTTCTAATCTAACCAAGATGTTTCACTGGTAGTAGGATTTGTCATCATGGAAGCATATTAGTTAAGTAGTCCTATGTTTTTCCTCCTGACAAAAAAAAAGCAAGTCCCATGTTACTCTTTCAAAAAGCGCTATTTCTCGAAATTTGAGCCTTATACTATATGTTTTAAGTTCTCGCCGGCAATTTTTGAGTCACGCTAGTTTAGAATAGTTCCGTAGAATAGTTCATTCTAATCGGCACCATCTAGGCGGGCTATAGATAGCCTGTTGACCGAGAGGGTTGGTAATCGTGGCGCTGACGACCGATGGTTCAGGTTACCGAGGGGGAGGATGGTGGGGGAGATGTTCTTCGCACTAAATGCTCCACTTTCCCCCCTTTGCCTTTTCATGAGTTCTATCTCATGCGAGGTTCGGACGTAGGTTGCTGACAGAAGGTTTTAGTTAGTACAGTAGTAGAGTATAAATAATCAACGGTATGTTTTTTATTATTAAGATGGTTGGACGAGTTCACAGTCCACCTACGTAAATGCCGCCGCCCACCTGGAGATATGAGTTCTAAGGTTTAATTTTTTAACAGTACCACTGCTCTCCCGGGCTTCAAACTGAAACACATTACTGCTTCACGATCGAAATAGGCAGAGTAGTGGTACCAATCAGTACTATATACTAAAATCTATTACGTGATATTTCGCATTCGCTTATGTAAAGTAAAATAAATTGGTTTTATTAGTATCTTCTTTTTCTTTTTATAGCTTAGACATACAGAAGATTTCCAGACTGAATTAATGTTAATGGCTACTTGAATCCATAGACAACAATCTAAATTGAGGTATGAGTTGTAAGTGTCAGATTCAAGTACAACACCTGTATCCTTTAAACCGAAAGGCATTAGTACAACACCACATAAATAGGCAAAGCCGTGGTGTCTACCCATGAGAGATAAAGGCACCATTAAACTCTCTCTCTACCTCTACCTTCTTACGACGAAAATTGAAAAATAATTAGAACGATCTTTAAACACAAATAGCAGATGTTTTAAGTCAAATTTGTCTTTAAGCACTGATGATACAAAAACGACAATGTAACGAAAGGCTGAAAGCAAAAAAAGTGCTATGGCTTACTCTAAATTATTTTGGCTATTGACTATGTTTTCAAATGGACATCTGTATATTTCGCTACAGTACATTATAAGATAAAGGACAAAGCCGGGCATCTGGTAACACCAGTGTGTTTGGGAATCCCGATTGCGTCCGATGAGACCCGATTATGATCTAGAGGTGACAGTGTGGCAAGCTACACATTTTTCTTTTCCAAAACATTTTTTATGTATAAACTTTTTCCTATTATCTGACCCCCTTTTACTCTATGAATACCGGGTACTGGAAGAGCGTACTAGAAGAGAAAGAGAACAATAAAACCCATTAATAGCCACATCGCTTTCAACACTAGGTTTACGGGCGTTTCTTAAATACCTACTTCTACGAGTATCTGACAAATTGAGGGATGTATGAATATAGGTATTTATTAAAAAAATATATATTTAAATTAAATCTGAGTTTAACAATTTAAGGCTTCACGTAAAACGAATATAATATTAATAAGTCAATTTTTTTTAAGTCATTACGGAAATAATAACAATAATTTAAAAGCTACATAATCATATTTATCGAGAACATTATTATTATTTATTTTTTGCATGCTATTTATTATTTTTTATTTTATGTAAGTATTCCTTGATCTGAATCTTTTCGATACGATATTTAGTCTGTTGCACGCCTTGAATTTCGAATAACGCGAGGATTACTCTGATAATCGATTTCGTTCCATGCGAAGTAACATGATACTTGAAGAACATGATATTTCTTCAAAGGCCGATACATGATATTACATGATATTTTTTCAAGTAACATGATACTTGAAGAACATGATATTTCTTCAAAGGCCGGCAACGCACCTGCAGTTCCTCTGGGGTTGCGGATGTTAATGGGCGTCAGGATTCACTTAACATCAGGTGAACTGCCTGCTCATTTGCCCCCTTTTTCTATAAAAAAAAAAATTTGGGCCAGACAATTCGCTTTATGTTAGTTATCGAGGTGCTATTGAGATAACGAATTGGGGGTCTTAGACCTTTCTTTCAGTCTTATATTTGCTAATTGAGATAAAATTTTACAAACGAAGCAAATATATAAGGATTGTTTACGTAATCGGCTAGCCTGTCAATTTGACGGATTCCGTAGAAATAGGTATACAGCATACAAATTTAAAAATTTATAAAACATAAGACAGTAATAATTCTGCTTAAAACTTTTTTGATATACATACATAATAGTTAAAATCAATGCTATGGTTTTTTGCGTGCTTCATTTCAAAGCTTGTAATCCGTCAAGTTGACGGGTCCCGTAAACCTAGTGTTGAAAGAATCTTTTCGATTGTGGAGAGCTCAATTCTCTCAGATCTTTTAGAGCCTCTCGGCCAACGGATGCCTTGGGTTTTAGTTATTTCTGAATTCTTTAGAATGTTCCATGGAAAGTGCTTTGAGGAATTCTTTGGGATGTTTTTACCATGAAAACGTCTGCCACCAAAGCAACCCAGTCCATTCAGTAAATATTTTCTGTTACGTAACATCTGGCGTTGAAATATTCTTTCCTCCTGAGTTTTTTCTGAGCGTTATTATATGTCTTTCTTCCTATGAGATTTATGAAGAGTACTCAATGATAAGCAATGACTTGACTTCTGACGTTGCTGATATGGGCACCGGTAACTACTCATCGTCATATGGGATGCACGTTTGTCTGCAGCAAAGGCAAAAAAAATCAAATTACGTCATTCCTTTTTACTATGGTAAAGTTGCTGTAACATAAAATCATCTAAAAATATACAAAGCTTGAAACATCGTTGAGCACACAGGAAGGAAGCCATCAATATCACAATTTATAGACGATTTCTTAATTTAGATGAGATTCAATCGAACCGCTCGAATTTCATAAGCAAAGATTTTTAAAAATTATTGTGAAATCTGGCTCTTGCGTCTCACCGGGCGCAGGAGTAAGATTGTTGTATGTACCTCGATGCGAAGAGGTCACAAGCCTAGGATGAATTTAAAATTATTGTCATACTCTATACTTATTTATGATCTTATTTCTTATACACATTTAAAAATAAAAATTAAAAATACAATTTAAAAAAAAAACAGTTTATAAAAATAGATAGCGGTTGATGGCGGTGTCTACGACACAAGCCACAAGTGGTTAGGACTCCAGAAAGAAAAAGCTCCTTAGAATATGCGCAGTGTTGACAATAACTACCTTCTGTACCAGGCCCCTAACCCAGCTGGATAGCGAAAGTTTCTTAAGGTTTTGATCAAAACTTTTCGCTTTCAAACCGTGTACTGACACAACTATTGGAACAATGATGGTTAAACCAACATGCCACATAGCAGTAGTCTCGTGGATCTAAATATTTTATTAATTTATCGTTTTCTGCCTTCATGAAGTTCTCGTTATGAGGAATGGTGATATCAACCAGCATTGCTCGATGCGCAAATCGATCTATTATCTCAATATCAGGTTTATCGACAACAATATACCTATCCATGATACTAGATTAATCCCAGTATAGAGTAACATGACCATTGTCAAGAACTGGAATCAAGAAATCCATATTTCAGAGCAAGTTGTTAATGGATAATCCTAGGGACATGGTTATGTCTACGTAAGTACTCGCCACTAGCTTAACGGAATCAAGAAATCCATATTTCAGAGCAAGTTGTTGATGGATAATCCTAGGGACATGGTTATGTCTACGTAAGTACTCGCCACTAGCTTAACGAGAACAGCCAGAAACAATATGTCTAATAGACTCTCCAAGACGGTGGCATACCCGACAAATGTCTACTGTCCCATCCTTTAGTATATATTTCCGATAGTTCTTCGTCATGATAACTTCATCCATACTTGCAAAGATAAAACCTTCAGCTTCCCCAAAGAAGCTACTGAATCGTAATCAGGCCACGGAAGTTAATTGGTCTATAACAGGCCCTGGGAGAGCCCGGTAAAACCTACCGTGTAACTCCTTGTTCCTCCATATGGCTATGCAATCTGACATACTCTCCACCTTTCGGCCTCTTCCAATTCTCGTTAGCTAAGGATAGTGGAGTTAGTCCCTTATCGACTGTAGTGACATCACGATACATATTCACGTTTACCTTAATGAAATATTCCCTAACGTTATATAACTCTCAAGAAGGGGCGCTCGGTAGATACAGGTGCCGGGTATCGTCTTATTGTACTGGTGGACGAGGCGAGCAAATTTCTGGAATTTCTAGAATTTCTTCATTCTGGCTGCCCATATCGTTCGGCACCTAGTCGGGGTTGGACCTGACCTGTCAGCGGAGCAATATGGCTTCCAGGGGGGCCGTTCGACGGTTGATGGGATTCTCTGCGTGTGGGCCCTCACGGACGAGGCCGTCTTACAGGGCGGGGTGGCGTTGGCGGTATCTCTTGACATCGGTAATGCATTTAACACCCTGCCTTGGACTGTGGTAGGGGGGCACTGGAGAGACATGGAGTGCCCCTCTACCTTCGTCGGCTGGTTGGCTCCTACTTGAAGGCCAGGTCAGTCGAATGTACCGGGTATGGTGGGACCCTTCACCAGTTTCCGGTCGTGCGTGGTGTTCCACAGGGGTCGATTCTCGGCCCCCTCCTGTGGAATATCGGGTATGACTGGGTGTTGAGGGGCGCCCTCCTCCCAGGCCTCCACGTTATTTGCTACGCGGACGACACGTTGGTTGTGGCCCGGGGGGTGAATATAGGGAGTCTGCCCATCTCGCCACAGAGCCACATCGTCGGGAGGATAAAGACGCTGGGCCTTACCGTGGCGCTCAGTAAATCTGAGGCCTTGTGGTTACACGGGCCGCGGAGAGTACCACCAGTCGACGTCCACATCGTGGTTGGAGGCGTCCGAATAGAGGTTAAGTTGCAGATGTGGTACCTCGGCCTCGTGTTGGCTTTTCGGGCTCACTTTGCGGCGGTGGTTCCCCAATTGATGAAAGTGGCTGACTCTTCGAGCTGGCTGCTCCCGAAAGTCGGGGGCCGGATCAGGCGCCACCTATACGTGGGGGTGGTGCGATCGATGGCCC
>ASCI01132390.1:0-23597 GCA_002197625.1 Bombyx huttoni
GGTTAATGCTTGTACTTTGAGTACTTTGTAATTCTGAATCGGAATTCTCAGATTCTCTGTCATTCCCTGACATAGTACCAGAAGCGGTTGGTGATAATTTGTTTTCATTGTCACTGGCATTTATGCTAGTGTCTTGGTTAGTGATTGTACTAATTTGTGACCCTGAATTATAATCCATAGTTTTACTGTCATAATATGACGTAGTGACAGAGATGGTTGATGGGAATCTATTTTCATTGTCATTAGTTTGTATGCTAGTGGTTTGTTGATCAGTAGTTGTATTATGAGTACCATGTGACTCTGAATCATAACCCTCAGTTTTACTGTCATAATGCGATGTTATGATTGAAGTGGTTAATGGTAATTTGTTTTCATTGTCATTAGAATATATGCTAGTAGGTTGATGAGTGGTTGCACTCTGCGTAGTTTGTGACTCTGAATCTAAATCATCCGTTTTACTGTCATAATGTGACGTGGTAACTGAGGCAATTGGTGGTAATTTATTTGCATAGTCATTAAATACTTGATTAATTGTGTTATTGTGCATAGTTTTTACTGCTGCCAGTTCTGATGTTTCAGTATTGTCATATGAAAATGTAGCTGTTGAGGTTATTAACAATCCGTTTCCCTGGTCATTGTATTGTGGGACCGTCTCTTGATTATCATTTTTATCACTGTGGTCGATTGTGGTTGTAGTGGGGTATAATAATAATTTATTTTCATCTGAAATGCCGTTGGAGTTCGTCGTCAATTCATAAGTATCAACTTGTGTAGATGTAGATTTATGTGAATTCGTGAATGTTTCATGTTTGTCAATAGTTGATATTGATTTCGAAATTGTCGTTAGAGAAGAAGTAATCTCAACACCTTCTACATCTGTTTGAGTAACCAATGGATTATCAGTAGTTATTCTTTCATTTAAAATATTTAACTGTTTTTCAGAATATTGAGTTATTTGTTTTATGTCATCATTTGATGATTGTGTTGATTCAGTAGTCGATTTAAATTGGGTGGGTTTCTGTTTATATAGTTGTTGGTTAGGTTTGTGGGTTGTTTCTTGATTAGAATTAATTATTTTAAGATGTTCCGTTGATATGGTTACAATAGTGTCATCTGATTTTGTTGTTTTAGCTGTTAAGAACTCTATTATACCACCAGTAGGTACTGTCGTAATATCGTACTCTTGTTTTTTTAAGTCATTTGGCTCTGTTGTTTTAAACTCGTGATTTGTTGGTTTAAACTGAGCTTCTGTAGTAGTTTCAACATCATCATTTTCCGAACTATCTAATTTTTCATTCATTTCAATAATAGTATCATCATAATTTGATGTAGTTGACTTTAAACTTGATTCGTTTTCTGTGGTCTGATAGCCATTTTTTTCTGAATTATTAGTGTCAATGACGTGAACTATAGGTGACGTTGTGGTATCAACTTTAACTTTAGTTGTAACAGCTTCATGGCTGTCAAACATATCATTCTGAGTACTATATTGTATTGTGCTAGTATACAAATTTGACAAAGTGATATTTTTGTTTTTCTCTTCCACATTTACATTTGTATCCATTTCTATATCTGTAGTTAATGTTTTCACACTTGTAGATGCAGTGTCTTGATTTGTCAACGTAATTTCTTCATTAACAGTACTCTCAACGTTACTACCTTCTGTTGTATAATAATTAATGGTAATTTCAGAAGCTGTTAATGGTAGGTCCGATGGATTTTCTGGTATAGTTTTTGGCAGTGGACTTGTCAGTTTTGTTGCTAATTTTTCATTAACCGAGTGTGATACAAGACTGTATCCATCACCAATGTTTGTGTAATTACCATTCAATTTTCTTTGATTTTCGGGAGTTTTAGTGTTCTTATTTTCATATTGTATTGGTTTTCCGGTAACTAGTGTTGTCTGTTTAGCGTTGGGTTTGAGAGTACTTTCTTCATGTATCGTACTGCTACTCTGTACAGGCTCATCGTTTTTATCTAGGTAAAATGGTTCCTTAACTGTCGGCTCCTTAACTAAAGAGGAGAAATTTGTTGTTTTATCAATAATTGTATTGTCTGCATATTTTTGCGTAGTTTTCGCTGTTTTCTCATTGTTATATGTTTTTTCGATATTTATTGGTGTTGTTGCGTAGTTATTTTGATCAGCCTCGGTAGCATTTTTAAAATTGTCGGTATCAGTTAACAAACTATCAGTTGTATGGTACTTTGTGGATGTATAATTGAATAAGGAAATGTTAGTATCAGCCGTAGCGTTTAATCCTGATCGTGTTATACTTTTTGTGAGATAAGTTTCGTCAAACGAATCCGTTGTAGATGAATCATCGTCGAGTGTACTTCTGGTTGTTATATCGTCAATAATTAATGTAGACGGTTTGTCACTAGTAATCTTGTAATAATCAGTAGACAGTTTTAAGTCAGATTTTGTCATAACAATTTGTTCGTCGTCAATGTTAGTCGAGTACGTAAGATAATTTAAAGAATCATCTTTTGTAGAGGTTTCGGTGTCTTCACTCGTTGTAGTACTTGTGACATCAGTTAGTGGGACATTTTTAGGTTGATCATCTGTTAATTGGAATGGAATAATAACATGGTTAATAATTCAACGTATCTAGAATCTTCCTAATACTTTAAATAGTTAACCATTATGTTTTTTTTTATCTAAATTAAATTAAATTCTTATTTTAATTTGAAATATTACTAATAATCTGAAATATTCTTCAGCTTATCACAATATGATATCATAATAAATTAATTAATTAAATAATATAAATATTTGAGTGGGATATCAATCTACTTCAAGTGGGTTAGAATAGAAAATAAAAGCCGACACCAGAGTACAAAACTAAGAGATAGATAAACTAAATGCAATAACTATGTAGAAATAATAGGATAGTTTAGCTGAAGTCTGTAGAATATAATTTTTTTTTTTGTTTTTTATTTCTATTTTAAATAAGCCATTTTAACTAAATATGTTTTGCATACCGTAAAAGAAATAGTAACTTACACTGTCTTAAAGTGTTTCAATGTAGAAAAGTACCATGAAATGTTTTCCATGTAATGTAAAACAAGTGTGTACGTAGTTCGGGTCTGCCGGGAATTCAGAGCCAGTATTTTGTGGCGTTTTATCGGACAAATGGTATATACACTAAGTAATAGCAACGCCCAGTTCATCTGGAGTTAGTATTGCTAGTTGCACAATACATTTAATATGTATGATATATAAACCACCGATTTGTAGGTGTATTAAACAAGGCTGCAACTTTATAAATGTATACAATTTACATATTCTTAACAAGTTATACTTATTACATTTACCGACGATTGTTATGTTTGTTTAGTTTACATTATAAAAACAAATTTCATTAACAGTGAACGAATTATTAATTAGAACTATAATAAGAGATTACTTACTTTCCATACAAGCTCCAGAGAATGGATCGCAAGGGACACCTGGTCTGCAATGAGCGCAGCTCGTCTTTGGTTTATCACCTGTTAAAAATGTAGTGTTCAAATGGTGTGATCTTGAATTGTATTAGCAGAAATTCACTGCACTTTATTAAGTTACTCCAGAATGAATACAGAACCAACCCTGCATGGCCAGGAATATAACAGAGTTCGAAGTTTGCTCAAGTAAATTATTTTGCTAAACCATTCTATTCTATCTAGCATCAAACTATCGATAGATCGAAGATTTCATCAAAAGATTTGACAAGTCTCTTTGTAAAAAACGATTAACCTAATGAAAACAAAAAGTGTTCACATCAGAAGTCATATTTATGGAAAGTACGAGATTAACCTGGCATTTTTTTTTTAATCCCGTTTTTTATAAAACCTTTCCTTCCTTCCTTATAAAATCTAAAAACTTTCAGCAATTCAGCGGTATAGCAATGAGACACCCCGATTGCTAGGCAAAGATCGTGGATTCGATTCCCATATCAAACGTTATATTAGTCATTATATAGGATAGACAGAGACGAATTTCGATTATTGAGTAGGAGTAGTAGGGATACTACTTAGTTTTGGTTCAGTACCCTATTTGTCTTACGTAAATTTCGATAAATATTAATTTAGTGTAATTATTATGATTTCTGTCTAATTTGATGTATACTTACCTAGAACACAATTACAGCCGTCGCAGATAGAATTTGAATAGCTGACACAATCCGATGATGATTGACACTGGCAAACTAGACAAAAACATATTATTAATTACTATGATTCCATTCGCCAAGTATACCACAATATATCTCAAGGAATTTAGCGATAGGTACTTAGAAATATTTTTTTAGATCTCATCTTCATTAATGTCATGACACTGAGCTTTCATTTACCTTTAGAACATACTGGCTGATGATTTAAAACAGTGCAAGACTGCCCAGGGGTGCAAGGTCCACCATGAGAACAAGGGTCAGCGCAGCGATCAGCCATGCACGCCATATTTCCAGGACACTGCTCGTGATCACTGCATTCTACAGCTGTGTCGAAAAAGAACGTCACTACAAATCTAAACCACTTATAAGTCTTCATTTCGTTATTAAAAACATCATAATTGAAATTCGGTCATTAAAAATTTACACGATTTTACATTTTCAAGTAAACTTATTTAAAATTGCAATACTTTTATGACATTCATTAGAATTATTTACTTTCTCTGGTTTTTGGAGACGACCTGCCAGACTTTTTTAAATTCTAAATCAATTATTCAATTAAAGGTGTATTTCTTAAGCACCTACATTATTACTTTAGATATAAAAATAAATTTATCAAGATTCAATTTCGCTTTTAATTGACTTGAGTTGAATACCAAAATTAGGATTTATTTGTTCACACAGACATTACAGCAGTACACAAACAATGTATACACAAATACAGTAAACAAAGAAGTCAAAAGTAACTACAACAAAATCGAAGAAATTAAAACTAAAACAAATCCAACACTACCATAATACCATTAAAAGAGTATATAATAATTTTGATAAAGGCATTGATGGTAAGTTTTGCAAACTGTCTCGTGGCGGTTTTTTGCATTCAAATTAATAATAAAGCATGGAAAGCGTTAGCAGTAAGAGTAATAATTATGATTAGCACTTCCAATACCAGTGCGAAATAAATGCATGTATTATGAATGATTAAAATTTTTATGTACAAAATTACGTCTATAACTACCTGCTGCAGTAGATGTTCAAAACTGTGAAAAAGATAAATACGAACATGCCAGAACACAAAGAAAAGAATCGGAAAGAGCTGCTCAAGAAATAGAATAGGATTGATATATTTTTCCTGTAATAATGAGGAACAAAAGTTTATTAAGTGTCGTACAGATACTTTCATACTAAAAAGAATCTAAATATTGTATTTTGTTTTCACTAAATATTACCTTTGATACAGCCATGTTTTTCATCATGTGTAAACCCATGTGGACAGAACTTGCAAACAGGGTGGTGGTCTTCTACAGTGCACGGAGCACCTCCGCAAGCCCCATTACATGGATCCTTGCATTGATAATCTCTGCAAGCTAAATTGTTTGGACACCCTTTGTCTGTCCGACATATCGATACGGATGGATTACAGTCTTGTACACATAAACACATGGCACGATGATCAAGTACTTCGCACTGTTTTCCTTTTGGACAAATTGGTTCTTTTGATGTCAAACAAGGATTCACGCATTTATAATCACGGCAGGCCGTATTTGATGGACATTGGTCATCCCTTGTACATTCTGCGTGCTCTGGGGCACATGTTAGCTCACCTTTTTCATTTAGGGCGAATCCATTACGACATACACATACAGGCTTATGATCTCTTACTTCACACTTTTGATTTAGCTTACAATTTTTATAACCGAGACAAGGATTTCGGCATTGCCTACTGTTGAGATCACAGGCTAGTTTTGGTGGACAGGGCTTATCTTCGGAACAACTGAATGTTGAATTGTAGTCTGTTGTTGGTTTGCAGTTGGGATCGAGTCTACAAGAGATCCTTGGCTGGCCGACATAACATTGCGGACACGAACATTGAGCCATGTGCATCAACGGTGCGCAAAGAGCATCTTCCCCACAGGCGCCTCGCAGCGTGCACGGGTCCACACAGTGTAAGCTCAGACACACTTTATCGACAGGGCATTCCACATCACTCGTGCATTCGATACCTAGGAAGATGTGAAAGAAGAAAGCATAGTCGAAAGAGCTGTACCTTCAGCCGCCAAGAGGAAACTTTCTCACGAGACAGTGCATGCTCTTTGATAGTTTATGATCAGAAATATGTAAATAACGAAAATAAAACAAGCAATATGTACATGAAGCCGAACAAAATGTTACTGACGATTTGAACTTCAAGCACGAACGGTGAGAATGCTTCCTACTTTACATAAAGTACAGGTTTTTTTTTATACTTTTTACATTAAAAATACAATTCTTTACAATGGTTCGAATAAAATACAAAAACAATGGAAGGGACGTACAATGATTACTTCATTCAATTTCTCATTTAGTCTTTTTATTTTTGAATTTAAATTATGTAGAGTATGTACATAACTTTTTTTTTTGTAAAATTATCCGTGAACGTATTCGTACCTATAACATGGTACTAATTACAACGGTGCATTTATACAAAGTGTCAAAAAGATTGATGTTTTAAATTATATTAATACTCACTAGTATGACATTCGATATCGGCTTGACCTTCGGTTCCAGGTACGCAGCGACACACAAATTCTGCACCCTCCCTTAAACATTCACCATTAATTCCACAGCCCGTTGTTCGACAATCAATCACACTACGTTCTTGGGCACCTGAACAAGAGGTAAATTTTCGAAATTAGTATTGAAAGCTTTCCAAATAAAAATTGACAAAATTACGATACAGGTAATACAGCTAACTCACATTCGATATTGGGATCTCCATTTGGATAGTTACGTGGACAGTAGCATTGTGCTTCGCCGTTACGATCCACTCGACATTGAGCGTTAGTACCGCAGGGTTTGTATGCACACGGCTCCATTTTTCCACAAAAACACTGTCTCTGTGGATTTCCAGCACAATTCGGTGGACATGTACATTCATAACTACCGTCATCTAGGTCACGACATCTTGCATTTACGCCGCATGGATTACGTAAACAGCTTCCTGTTGTTGGTTTAGTACACTCAATTTGTGGGTTACCTTGATAATTCGGTGGACATGAACACTGAGGTGAGCGGTCGACTGAACGACATAACGCATTAAGTCCACAGGCCCCTGAGCACACATTTTTACATTTGCCATCCGTATAACACTCTTCATCAGTGCCACAGTCCTCGTTATTCTGACATTCGAATTGATTACATTCTTTCAAAGGATCACCAGAATATCCACTTGGACAACTGCAAACAGCACGATGTCTGGTAGTAAGGCAAAGAGCATTTAGACCACAAGACTTCTCCTGACATGCATTCACGCATAAATTGGAAGAACAAAACATATCATCGCTGCAATCTTTATCGTTATTACAGCCAGCAATACAAACGCCTTGCTGACAAATTTGTCTCTCTGGACATTTATTTCTAGGCGAGCACCGAGTCAGGCATCCTCCTTCGATACATTTATCACCGCAAGGGCAGTCCGAGTTCTCATCGCATAACGAAATACAATAACCACTCTGATCGCATGGACAAAAACCATCACACAACGTTTTCTTCCTTCGACATTCTACAAGGGGGTTGCCTGTGTAGTTGCTGGTACAGCTGCACTGAGCACGATGATTCTGAACTTTACATTCCGAACAAATTCCACAAGCACCTTGACTACATGGATCTAAAAAAAAAAATATTTATCACTATCGAATCCTGATATCATTGTTGCTAAATGTTTTATGAAATAGGCCTGTCAAAAAGAATACCTACCGTCTGGGACAGTTATATATATTTAGACAAACTATACAACTGAGATTTATACCTAATACCAAAGTGAGTGGTAGTATTCACAGCTAGCGGTAGCTTCTACTTCCCTATTGTTGAAAGAAATCTAACGCTCTATCTGCCCTAAGTTGATTGTCGGTGACATTCCGGAAGTACATCCAACACATGTTCTATGTTTAATAGTATAAAGAACTAATAGACAGATTAAGGCAGAACGCGAACAAACATAGATACGTGTCTTTTATATATTCGACAGAAAAAGATAATAAGACGTTTTAACTAGCTGGCTCTGCTCGGGTGCAAGTGATTACCACAACTATGTAACCTAGGTTTGTAATAAATATTTTAAACATGCTATACGGATTTTTTTTTAGATAATAATAAAATAAATATAAAGATTATCTGTGCATTTTACCTTTGCATTGTCCTTTCACACATGCATGTGTTTCTTCGCAAGCATTATCGTCACGACATCCCTGCTTACAAATCCGATTGTCGCAAATATAACCCTCACTACAGGCAGTGTCGCTATTGCAAATTGTTCTGCAGATACCTCGTATACATTTTTCGTTGGACAAACATATATTATCACTGAAAATGATTTAAAGTTATTCTACCTTCCAAAGTCAATTATAATTGCAAATAGTATTCCTGGTGATGATTACATTATATATTTTATTCAGGTAGCCTAATAGTGAAAAAGTATACAAAATGAAATGTGAAAATGTGAAATAGGCTCACCTCCTACAGGACGGATAGCAAGTGTCTCCATAACAACTAAAACCATCTGGACAGTTTTGATTAGGTCCGCAAGATGTGGTGATTCGCGAGCACACTAACTTAGGGTCGCCCACTAGTTTTAGTGGACATGTACAAACTGCTTGATGATCTTTCGGGGCACAGATCGCATTAATTCCGCAACTCGTTGGTTCGATACAAGGGTCCCGACACTGTCCTGATATGCAAGCTAATTTACTTGAGCATTGTGAATTCGACCTGCACCCTATGGTGCATGAGCGTCCGTCACATATTTCATCATCCGAACAATGTTCATCTGAGGTACAGGCATAACGGCAGACACCTTCGTCGCACCTTTCCCCTTGCAAGCATTGTGAGCCATCGGCTGTGCATGCAGGTCTACATCGGCTGTCTTCACATGTCCATCCATCAGTACAATCACTGTTTTGACGACACTCTGATGATGGAGCACGGATACAACCAATATTTGGCGTTGGATTCGGTATCAAACCCTCGATACACGAACAATGTGCTATTCTTTCCAAAACTGAACACATAGCATTTGGTCCACAAGGATTCACATCGCTGTCACAAGGATTTTTGCAAACATCATTCTTACAAAATTCTTCTGGCCCACAATCATCATCGTATCTACAGCCATATTGACAACTTTGTTCTAGGCAAATGTGTCCTGGGAAACAATCATTATCGACCCGACAAGTCACTGTAAATTAAAAACACTAATTTTAGTAAATAATCTTGTTTTATTTTATAAACATAGAAATAAGGAATATGTTAAACCGATATACAAACTCTAATTTCTAATACGTTTCATAATATAATATTTACTTACATAAACATCCACCTTTCGTGCATCTTTCGTTCAAAGCACATTCTTCATCGACGTTACATCGAGGGACACACATGGAATCCTTGCACATGTGGCCATTTTCACAATCGCCAGCAGAACCACACAATCTAGGAACTGGAAATAATTACACTTTTATAAAAATTCCGTAGGTGTAAAAAAAACGAGCGAGTGTTCGTATGTTTTTTTTTAAATAATAAAAAGATTTAATCAAATAATGAGGAAATAAAAAAAATAAAACATTTTTCGGATACTCAACAAGCCAAAGAAAAACGCTTTTTTATGATTACTCCTGATTACTTCTAATACCAAAATTATTCTGAAACACCTACTTCGAATGCATTCCATGTCTTGATTTCCTGTAAAACTTTGAGGACAACTGCATTGAACAATGTGGTTATCAGTCCGACATATAGCATTTAAGCCACAAGTTTTTTCTAACTGACATGGGTTAAGGCACTGTCCGCTAAAGCATTTCTCGTTGGATCCACATTCTTCGTCCAACAGACATAAGGCTAAAAAAATATTGATTACCATTAATTTAATATCGTCCGATTAGTTTTTAAATATTATATTCAGCATTAATCTAATACAATTTCATACACAAATTATAATATTAAGTTTAAGCTTTAACAAACCAGAGTTAACTGATTATTCGAAACTATTCGGTTTGCAAAAAACAGCACTTGCTAAAATATAATGAACAAATTAAGGGGAAATATTTAATTTATACTACTGTTTACCCTTGCAAATTCCCCTGTGGCAATACTGGTTATCGGGGCAATTTGATCTAGAAGTACACGATATTTCACGTAGACGACATCCTTTGTCACTATTAGCGTTTCCTGTGAATCCAGCTTTACATCTGCACTGAGCGCTGTGTCTCGAAGCGAAACATTCTGCATTTGGTCCACATTTTACATTTTCACAGGCATCTGCCGAAGCAAACATCGTTCAGAAACTTAATATAAAAAAATTGAGTCCTATTTATTATCAATTTTATACAATATAAAGTTACCTGTACACTTCCTTGTACCATCGACAACAGTACAACGTGCAGCAGTTGGACAATCTCTGTTAAACCTACACTCTTCAGCCTTTCGGCATCCTTCTTCGTACGGATTTCCCACAGTATTTGCCGGACATGTACATTCCGCCCGGTCTCGAGCACTTCTACATTCCGCTCCATTTGCACAGGGACTTAATTTACACCAATTTATTTCAGTACATCCTTTTATTGGATCACCGGTATAGCCAGGTTGACAATAGCAAACATTTTTATGCTTCTCTGATGAACAAATAGAGTTTTCGCGGCAATCGTTTTTAACTAGACAAGCTATTTTACACATGTTACGATCGCATACTTTATCTTCCGAGCATTCTGTATCCGTGTCGCATTCTTTACGTTGGCATCCTTCCAAAGGATCACCGAAGAATCCTAAAGCGCAAGAACAAGTCGGTTGATGATTTTTTCCAACACATTCAGCTTGTCGTCCGCATGGATGTTTATCGCAAACTTGAATACATTGTGGTATTCCATTTTTCCCCGTCGAACACTTTTCATCATCTGGACAATCATTGTTAGATATGCACTGAACTTCTTTGGTACATATACTATTGAAACAATACTGAAATTCTGGACAAGTATTGTTAAGACTGCAACTTACTCGACATGTATTTTTTATACAAACTTGATTATTCAAACAATCTCTGGAGTTTTTACACAAGCCTGAAAAAAAAAATATAAGTTGTTGATTTGATCAAAATTTCCTTTGAAATAAGTAGGCTGAATGCTGATATTCTTATTCCACACATCTTTTTTACAATACTTTTTAGCGGGCTGCTTGTAGGTTAAATGATTTTCCGGCGCTAACCATTCACCCGAATTACCCTTAAGAGAAAGAATACAATTCAAAAAAGCATTGTGTTGCTCCTCGGTCTTCCAAGAGTATCGATCTCAAATCCCAACAATATAAAGTTAGATATAGAGTAGTGATAAACGAACAGTCAAACAGATTTCGGTTCACATTTAAGTCATTAGTTTGATAACATGAATTAATTACTAAAAAATGTGGTCAAAATCCGAAACTTACCCGCGCATAAATTATCCACGCATTTCGTTCCTGAAGAGCATCTGTCATCAGTGGTACAGTATTGAATTGGAACGCAGCCAAGAACAGGATCCCCGGTAAAACCAGGTGAGCATATACAGTTCCCAACGTGACTTTTGGAGAAACAATCCGCATTTCGGCCACATGCTCTTGGTAAGTTACACGCATTTTTGCATTTGTTATTAACGCAAGCCTCCTCTTGTGGGCAGTGATTATCTTTTGTGCATTCAAACTTAATACATTTTTTGTAGGGATCACCTTGACTATCAGACGGACACTCACATTCAGCTCGATGTTTTGTTACAAGACAATTAGCATTTTCCCCACAAGGTGATAGTTTTTCGCAAGGATTGACGCAGTGGTTGTTTACGCATTTTGTTACTTGAGTACAATCGTCATCAGTAACGCAATCTCCTGGAAGTTTACAGCTACCGGTGCTTGTATCTTGTACTGTTCCATTAACACATTCGCATTTGTAAGATCCGGGAGTGTTAAAACACTTCGAATTAAGTGGACATGGGCTGCTAAGACATTCATTTAAGTCTACGCATTTTTTATCTTTGAACACATATCCTGCTGGACAGGTGCACGACATTTTATGATTCTCTATTTTGCAGTTGCCACCGTCGCAGATTAAGGGTTCGCATACGTCTGTAAAAAATAATTGAGAAATGATTTTCATGTATTTGTGCTTACAAACTCCAATATTTTTTTTAACATATTGCTATTCCAAAGTAACAATAGTTAACGATACACAATAGATAACAATAGTTAACGATAGTACAATTATATTTTCAAAATGTTATTAGTAAATTGATTGTGATTCCATTTTAAATTTTCTTTTATAATTGAGTACTTTATGTAAATTGCATTAAAACTAACCTGAACATTTATTGAATTTTAAATCACAATATTTTTCAGTATTGCAGTCTGAATCATCCACGCATTCCACCTTAAAGCATCCTATGTTTTTGTCAAATGGATTTCCGAGATATCCTTTTTTGCAAGCACACATTGCATTGTGATTCATAACAGAACACTCTGCATTTGTGCCGCAAGTGTTGTTTTGACAGGGATTTGAACATTTTCCTTGAAGGCAAGCTAATGAATTGTCACACTGTTCATCATTTCTGCATTGATTAGGCAGTAAACAACCGCTTCTGTAAGGGTCACCAGCAGCTCCCACTGAGCAGACACATTTATAAGATCCTGGAGTATCAACACATTGAGCTGATGGATGACATGGATATTCCAAACATTCATTTAAATTAGTACATTCTTCGTTCCGAAGTTCGAATCCAACAGTACATTGACATTTCATGTTATTACACACTAGATTGTTTAGACAATCTAAATCTGATTTACAGCCCGGTACACATACGCCCGCATCACAGTGCTCCCCGTGTAAGCAATTGGTACTCGAATGGCAAATCCTTAAGCATTTATTGTCACTACATTTTTCTCCAATAGCACAACCAGTGCTATCTTTACATGGCACTTGACACAAAAGACCTATGCACATGTGGTCCGGTGGGCAATCAGATGTTCTATCACAGACACTTGGTTTTCGGACGCAGCCTTGTTGAGGCGTGGGTGCACCTTGAAAACCTAAAGGACATTCACAATTTGTACTGTGGTTTATTCTGGAACAAATAGCGTTTGGACCACATGATTTTGTTGTCAGACAGGGATTCACACACTTGTTATTTATACATGCTTCTTCGGAAAAACAATCTTCATTATTTCTACAACCAATTAAACACTGTCCACCAATACATGCTTGGCCATGTCCACATTGTGTATGTTTATTACATTGAGCAACGCAAAGGTTATTCTTGCATATATCTCCAAATTCACACTGGCTTGAGTTTTTACAAGCCGTAAAGCATTGACCATAGTTACAAATGTCTCCGTCGCAATCTTTTTCACTCGAACATGCTAACAACTTCTTTTTACATGCATTGCCTTGTATTTTTTCATATCCCTCTGGACACATACAAACTGCTTTTCTATTGATGATTTGACATAATGAATTGAGCCCGCAAGCTCCATCGCAAGTATTGACGCAGCGATTTTCGATACAGACAGCTTCTCTGGGACAGTCACCGTCTCTGCGACAAACATCTTGTTTTCGGCAGCCGTCTTTGATAGGATCACCTACATATCCGTTAGGACACTGGCAACTAAAGGAAGAGAAGCTGGGTTCACAGATCGCTGACGGGTGACAAGGATTAGAATTACAAGCATCGTCTTTTTGGCAGCTTACTTCAGGTTTCGGATCGGCACTGTACCCGTTAGGACATTGGCAAATTATTTTATGATTTTCTGCTATACACACTGCATTATCACCACAAGAATTTTCAGTACAAGCATTGATGCATGTGTACGTCATACGGTTACACAATTGGTGCGACAAGCAATCATCGTTATGTATACATGGTACAGATTGGCATCCTTTTTCTAGATCATCAGGACTTCCAGTAAATGGTCCAGAAGGACATTGGCATCTGGCAATGTGATTTTTAGTAATACAATAAGCATTGGGACCACACACGACGTTTTGACATGCCGATACACACTTTTTATTACCACCAAAGTTCCTACATACTTCGCTTTCCCTACACTGTGCGTCATCTGAGCACTCGTTTTTATCTATTGCCAAACAACCGTCACGATCATTAGGATTTCCGATAAATCCATTAATACATTCACATTTACTTTTATGATTTTTTGTTACACATTTTGAATTTTCAGGACAATTGAAAACAGAACAGCTATCCTCACATTTTTTGACACCTAATACATCTTTATTACACGATTTGCTATCATCGCAATCATCATCTTCTTCACAATTTGGCGTTGATGGTTGTTCGCAATTTGATGTAACAGGGTTCCATAGAAAACCATTATCACACTCACAACGAGCGCTTTCCGAAACTACTCTGCAAACTTCATTTGCACTACAGGCTATGGTGGTACATAAGTCTATGCATCTTTTCGTAGATCCTTCTAGTGACATACAAACAAAGGGCTCATTGCAATCGCTATTGTCATTACATTCGAATTCATTTGGCTCTCTTTGTTCTAAATGACAGCCAACCTTAACATCTGTAGGTTTTCCAATGTATCCATCAGCACAAATGCAATGGGCCTGATGGTTGGCACCAATACAAAGTGAATTTGGTCCACATTGTAATTTACTGCATGAGTCAACACATTTGCGAGTGTTTTTTGCTACTTGAAAACAGATTTCCGAGTCTTTGCAATCTCCATCAACTAAGCAGCTATCATCGGGTACGCAGCCTTTTTTTAAGTCATTAGGATCTCCAGTATGACTTGGTAAACAGTGACATACGCCTTCTTCGCAAACAGATTTAGGGCCGCATGTTAGTTTCTCACAAAGATCAATACATTTAGATTTGTCACAAACAAAACCATGGGGGCATGTAGTATTATGTGAACAGGTACACACAGCGCCATCAGTACATTTTGCAATTGAAACTTGTGAGCACAATTCATATGGGTTACCGACATATCTGCTCCTACATATACAACTAAAACTTCCAGGTGTATTAATACAGAGTGCATTCTCACCACATGGATTTGTACCACATTCGTCTATATCTTTACATTGAATATTAGGATTCCCTACATAGCCTGGTGGACATAAGCATTCTATGGAAGATTTCGTTTGTTGACACACAGCATTTCGACCGCAGGAGGCCGTGGCGCATGTTATTTGTTTACGTGATAAACACTTTTTGTATGGATTTCCTGTGAAGCCTTTATTGCATTTGCATAAATTGTCTTTTCCATATACACAATGCGCATTAGTTCCACAATTAGGTTCACAAGCCGGTGGAGAAACAGCTGTAATAAGAGATATAAATATATTTACTAATAAATAACCTACTTCAATAACATTTATCATTTACAAATACATTATTCGGTACGACTCAACAAGAAACGATAATACTTACGTGGCATACACAACAAATCTGGATTTCCAATGAAGAATGGATTACAAACACATCTACCAGTTTGGGAGTCACAAGTTGCACCAACACCACAAAGAACTCCCTCACATCGTTGTCTGCAACGTCCAGCCACACAGGTCAAAGGATCTTCACATGGTATTCCTGGTCCACACTGGTCTCTACTGCACGAACCACCGGGAAATGGATTTCCAACAAAGCCCTCCACGCAAACACATGTCGGTCCAGTTTTGGAAATAATACACTGAGCTCCAGGAGCACAAGTGTACGTGTCACATGCTAAAAATAATGAAACTTGATTAAAGCCATATCATTGCATTATTTATGTAAAATAATCAACTTAAAATTAATTTAATTTATTAAAATTTTTATTTAAAACTTTACCTTAATTGGGTTTTATCCGTATATACTAAACAATTACAAAAATACTACTAAATACTAATTTAATTTAAGTAGCAAACAAAAGTACCTGAAATACATTTTCCACCTTCAGGCTTAGTGTAACCTGGATCGCATCGACACCACGCTGCATGATTTTCTACTTCACAAAACGCATTTCGTCCACACAAAACAGTGGCACATGGTGAGATACATGTATGATTTAAACATGCTAACGTATTAGGGCATTGATCATCAGAGCTACATAAATGTTTTTGTGTTGGTTCCTCTTCAAATACACCTGCAAAGTTATGATAATAATTATTAATTCTCTTTAAATTTACTTGGCACAGCTTAATTATCAAAAAAGTAAAAAAACAAAAATATTTTAAATCATTTGCTGAAATATAATATTTTATTATAAGCAATTAAAAGGCAGAGGCTGAAATCAATATTTAAAAACAGTATTTTCGAACAGATACAGACAAAAAATAGGAAGTAAATAAATACTTACAGCCACCCCTGTATGGATCTCCGGTCATATTTGGTGGGCAATCGCATTTATAACCCCCTTTTTGATCATGACATATAGCTCCGTATGCGCAAGGGGAACTGTGACATTCGTTTCTTTTCGTGCAACCTGTGTAAGGATCGCCTTCATAACCAGCCATACACATGCAGCGCGGTGGATCACTTGGAGTGCATTTAGCGTTAATACCACATGTAAAACGTTCACAAGGACTTTTGCACTTTTGCCCATCTGTGACATCTAAATAAAATGGTGGAGGGCATATACATTTACCTGGTTGAATGCATTTTTCGTTAGGAAAACAATCGGAATCACTAATACATCGTTTTTGGTTTAATGAACAGTGTCCTTCGATCTTATCTTTACCATATCCGGGAGGACATTTACATTCAAAAGAGCCCACGGTATTTATACATTCTGCCCCAAACCCACATACGGGTGTGCCTGATGTGCATTCATTAATGTCTTCACAAGTACCGTCACTAGTCTGCGTGTAACCGGCTGGACATGCACAATAACTAACTTCATCAGAAATAACAATACATTCAGCGCCTGTACCACATTTCCGATCTTCACCGCAACCAGATAGAACACAGCTTCCGTCTATCATTTTATATGGTGGTTGACACTGGCATGAAATATCATCACAAAGTTCGCAAATTTTGTAGGGATTACCGCTATAATCCTGAGGACATTTACATTCATAGCTTCCAGGTAGATTTTTACAAATGGCATTTAATCCACACGGAGAACGTCCATGTTGAATGCATTCGTTAATATCTTCACATAATCCAGTTTCAGAATTACGTGTGAATCCTTGAGGGCAAATACAGACATTTCCACCATCATGTAAAATACATTGTTCGCCTTCCGGACAAGGATTTAAGTTGCTACACTCGCTTAGCATTTTTCCAGGCTTACAACCTTCAATGTATGGATTTCCAGTGAACGTAGCAGGACATTCACATTGAAAACGTCCTGGTAGATTTTTACAAACAGCACCTACGCCACATGGTTTTTCATCACACTCATTCATATCTTGACATCCCAGTAGTGAAGATGGATCACCTGTGAATCCACTCTTACAAGTACATTGGGCTTCTTGATCACTCAATAAACACTCTGAATTACTGCCACATTGCAGAGATTCACAAGGATCTGTTAAAAAAATACAAAGTTTAAATTGTCAAATATGTATGCATTAATACGGAATAGCAAATAAATAAATAAATTGCTTACGTCGGCAGTCGTTTCCGATATTGGGCTCGGGACACAAACACCTGGTATTAGAATCACATACTGCATTTCCAGGACAGTCCTTGTCAGCTTTGCAAGCAAGAATTTCAGCGCATCGTATATGTGGATCTGGATCTGGTATAGTGCCGTCGGGACATTCGCAACTATAAGAACCATCTTGATTCAAACAATCGGCTCCTAAGCCACATGCTCCTTCTAATTGACATTCATCAATATCTGAACACTGTTTATATGCATCACCAGTATATCCTTCAGGACAATTACATGAAAAACTTCCAGGAGTATTTGAGCAAACGGCATTTTTTCCACAGCGGCCTACTGGACCCTGAGATATGTCGCATTCGTCTAAATCAATACAACCAGCTGCTATATCATGGGGATCAAATGTCCATCCATCTTCACAAACACAATACGCTTCGATTCCATCAGGCTTACAATAAGCATGTTTTCCACATTTAACATCTTCACAAGGGGCACGACATCCAATCTTTGGTGGAGATCCAACAAATCCCGCAGCACATTGGCAATTGTAGCCCCCGGGAATATTAATACATAGAGCATTCTCACCGCATACTGATTTATTATTTGAACACTCATCAACATCCTCGCAGATGGAACCTTTAGCATTGAAACCTTCCTTACAGAAACATTGATGATCAATACACTCGGCATTATTAGTGCAGTCAAAGTTTGATTTACACAGTATGTTGACGTCAACCTAAAATAATAATTATCATTGGAACGAATGAATCAAACTAAACACGGAAGGAATTGAATTTTAACGGAAACAAAGACACGTATGTACGCCGTCTTTTTATTTATAAGTTACTCAAGCTTAGAAGGTGTCTAAAATTAAATAATTATCGGAGCCTGTTCAGAGATGTGTTGAATAGCTATTCAACTGCTATTGCATCAGAAACGCATGACAGTTTGGCAATACATGCGGCTTTTTTACTGACATTACTAACAGTAGAACCTGCAACACATTTAATGCGTAGTCACCGTCGTTAACGGGTAAAGATCAGGGGCACATCCAACCACAACTTTAAAAAAAAGGCAACATCTCTTGACGTTCCCAGGCGATTATCCATTTAAGCACTGACCATGCCTGATGTTGCTTGACTTCGGTCACTCTCATTATATGCCCTCGTAACGGTAACGGTACGAAAATCGGTGTATTGAAAATGATATTGCAGTTAGACTTACATCAATAAGCTTATATGTTCTTATATATTATAATCTAGTACACAATACTCATGTCCTATTAAATGTATGACGTATTATGAATTTATTGTATCATATTAAATCAATATTTCAAAATTACTATTGATCAACTATTGAACTACAGGCCTACTTAATCCAAATAACAACAAAAAGATTTTTTTTTTACTTCATTTACCTGTTCACATGCAATTTGAGGGTCTGGTTGTGCTGCGTATCCTTGAGGACAGACGCAATTGTAGCCTGGTGCAGAATTTTCACAAATAGCATTTGTTCCACACGGCTTCTCTAGCGTCTGACATTCGTCCAAGTCCAGGCAACCATCTTGTGAGTATGCGTCTCCAGTGTATTCAGGCGCGCAAGTGCACACATAGCTGCCTGCCGTGTTCGTGCAGACAGCATGTGCACCGCACACAGTCTCGCTACTCTTACATTCATCCATGTCTGGTGTAACAAACAACGCACGACAAGTTCAATATACCGCTGGCAAGCGGATCTATGAATATCAAAATCCAATACGTACACGAACAGCCACTACGAAGAAGAAAACAAAG
Source organism: Bombyx huttoni (assembly GCA_002197625.1). Classification (NCBI taxonomy): domain Eukaryota; kingdom Metazoa; phylum Arthropoda; class Insecta; order Lepidoptera; family Bombycidae; genus Bombyx; species Bombyx huttoni. Next base: position 19,550 of record ASCI01132390.1, read on the forward strand.
ACACACAGACGATAGTGAGTAGGAAGAAATAGAAGAAGAAACATTTCTTTCCAAACGATTCACCGAAACGATAGTGTGAAAACGAAAGTCGCCGAAGTTGTTCAAGGTCGACGATAGCGATGTGGACTGTCGCTGAAAATTACATCTCTGTTCAAAGGTTAGATTTCATTAGTGTTAAAGTTGGTTACATTAGTAGAAGCGTGAGGCTACCGCGCGTCTTTCAACGGTAGTTTGAGCGCGAATAGTTAGATTCAACGCATTTCACTCGAAAGACAATGTCAAGAAGCGTTAGTCCACACTGAATAAAATAGCGACGTCACACCGGTAACGTGTAACGATGCTAAGCTTACCGGAACAGAGAACATCGGGGTTTCCTTCAAAACCTGGCGGACAGACGCAGCGGTATGCCCCTGGAAGATTTTCACACAATGCGCCGCGACCGCAGGCAGCACGAGCGCACTCGTCATGGTCATGACACGCCACGCGAGGATCGCCTTCGTAACCAGGTGGACAGCTGCACTCGTAGCCGCCGTCAATGTTGCGACAAACAGCCCCTTCGCCACACGTTGATTCATTGATGCATTCGTCGACATCAACGCACTAATATATAAGAAAACCGGTAATTGAATGAAATAGATGACACAAAGGCTACGATCTTAATTAACATAATGAGAAATGCTGCTTTTACTTAAAAGTAACTGATCGATTTCTCTTACCGTACTGTACCTATATTAGGATATATCTCTCCGCGAAATATATGAATAAAAATAAAATGATTTATTGAACCACAAGAAAAACCATTTTTTTGTAAATAAAGGTAAAGTTGTGAAGTACAAAAATACATTACAATTAAAATGAATTACGTACACCATCAAATGGATTCCCGGTATAGCCAGCTTGACATGAGCACGTGTAGTTTCCAGGATAATTACGGCAAATTGCATGCGTTCCACAAGCACCAGGACGACGACATTCATCGATATCTAAAAGAATGTAAAGAATTTTTAGAAATAAATAGCTTCTAAACGACAATATTTTTAAATTCATCAAATTTTACCTCTGCATTCATCTTCGCCGTCACCTTCAAAGCCACGGTTGCATTTGCAGATAAAGTGAGCTGGCAGATTACAGCATTCCGCGTTTTCAACACAACGAGATGCTATAGCCGGGTCTTCACATTCATTAATATCTATAAAACCATTACACATTATTGCTCTGTTCCAAATGTTAAAACGAATATATTAACGCACAGTATTCATTTTTAATACATATATATGTTTGAAAATTGATAAATAACAAGACTAAAGGTTAAAACGTGTGCTAAAATAATTAATTTTCTTGTTTTGTCATTGTATAGATCAGTATAATCTTCACGATGGCTGATACAATTCATATAACGCTTTGAGACACACTTTGGATAACATCTAGTACCTACTTATTTCATAAATTTCGTCTTTAATGATTAAACATATTATGTATGAGTTACGACCTATTACTAATAGGTACATACATTATATATAATAGGACCTATCATTAGTTGCATATAGAATCATTAGTTGCAAATTCGACACGAAATCTTAAAGTTTCTTTTAAAGTTAAATAAATCTAAATAACTTACCTCTGCAAGTAAAACCGTCGCCCTCATAACCGGGAAAGCATGAACATTGAAAACTGCCCACGGTGTTTGTACAGTGTGCAAAAACATCACAGGGCCTGTCTTTGCATTCATTTATATCTGAAAAAAAATATTATAAAATTAATAAAATGAAACATAAAATAATAAAATAGATTAAACTTTCCATATTAGATAGAGCAGCTATATTAGTATAAATTGTCTATGTGCTGTTAGTGGAGGGACTGTCAGCTAAAGCGATAGACAATACGACGAATTTGGCAACACTAGCCCTAGCAAGAGATACCTAATCTACCACCGGATCGGAATTGGGGGCCGCTGGGTGGATTTGGCGATAAACTAAGTGGGTAAACATTACTTACCGGGTTCTTGGCAGTTGCACCCACCGAAACCGTCATTACAATGGCACACACCGTTTAGACAAGCACCGTTCACACACTGGGCGCCATCTTCTTTGGTACAATCGTCTATAACAGAAACGGAATATTAAAATTTTATTACTGTTTATTTTAATTTAACAATGAAACTCAACAGACAGACTATATTTTGGAGATAAAACGTTTAAAAGCACTCACCTGAACATTTTAACTCCGACTTTAACTCATCTGAGCCTTTGTAACAATCCGTAACACCGTCGCATAGTTTTGATAGTTCATATAATTGCAAAATTTGTGTTGATTCGTTAACTTGACAACCAAAGTAGCCGTCTTCTAAATTTAAGAAAAATACTTCTCGTTTTATTCCTAAGCCTATTCCATATTGGCTTTGTGTCGCTACCTGAGAATCAAACAGAATGAAGAGAAATATAGAAATATAATACAGAAATTTACGAAAAATTTATCTCACTGTAGAAACATTTCTTATGCTCTATTTCATATATATCACATAAAACAACAATTATTAAAGTATTCGCTATATTAGATTGATTTATAATGGCCACTGTGAAACTTCAATATCATTTTAACCAAGTAGTAGTAGTATTCATAAAAAATAGGTGTTAGCAAGTCATTTCTTCCCCTACTTTTGAACTCTAGCATAACTCGTTCCTCAGTATTCAGCGCTATAATATGTTTTTAGGAAGAAATATTCATGATATAACTTATATAAATCAAAATAGAAGACCACTGTCAGTGATCTGGCATGGGTGAGTATGAGCGACGGTGATCACTTAAAATCAGCGATGTTTATCCTATTTGCTATCTTCTAGAGCAATAAAAAAAAGAAAGGCATCAAGTTTCTTATTTTGAAAACAAGTTTTATTTACAATTAAAACTTTTTTTATTTCGAAGATGTTGAAAAAAAAAGGTGATAAAAAGAAAATATTTTGTTTAGAATACATAGTACTATAGTAGGTGATGATTACACAAATGTTCGCCTGATATGTACTTTCAATATTACTGCTATTAAATTCTCGATTTAACTCACATGTGTCGTTGTGACTAAGAGCGTCCAAACCACGAGCGGTAGACTGTCTATATACATGGTCTCTGGAACAAAAGAAAAAAATATTAATTTTGATTAAAAAACGAAAATAAAAAACAAAACAACAAAACTGAAAATATTAAATACATATGTATTCCAGATAAAAACAGTCCTTCAAACCGGCTTATAAATGACGAAATTGTGAGGAAACAAACATAAAAAAATACCTACAACCAAATTGAGAACCCCCTTCTTTCACATTCTTTACATGTAAAATTTAGTAGAAAATTAAGAAAATTTTTTTTTTACATAAATAATAACTAATACGAAGCGATCAAATGAGAAAGTAAAATTTAAAAAATCCGTGGGTTGCCTTTCGAAAGATTGATCTATTCACTTGATTGCTTTCAGGCCAATCTATGTATACCTACACAACCAACTAAGTGCATTGAGTAATTAATTGTTGACTATTTACTCTTATGTGCTCTGAAGAATATTTTTTAAAAAGCGCTCGTGAAGCCCAGTCACGCTCCGCTAATTGTATGAAAAACATAGATTTCTTGAAACTTCTCCCCTCATCGTTTGTCAACGAAACTATGAGAGACACCTATTATGCTTTACAAATACTATTGCTTAGGATTACCTAAACATGATCTTTAAGTGCTGTATTTTATGCCGTTACTGGAACTTTTAAATGTACGAGTAGTGAAGTGAGTACCTCCATCTGAGGGTTCGAAACAAGGGCGCAAAATTAACAATCCAACCTTGGTTAGCTGTAGTACTTAATCACGCCGGCGCTTTTTTTGCTTATCTAACCACTTATAACCTAAGGAGCTATTTCAGCTAGGCCCGACCTTACCTAGGTGAGCTCACGTATGTAAACCGAGTGAATTTGTTAACCCTCACACTAGCAAGAGCCTGCTTCGCTAAATCTACTCCCTCAATCCTGATCACGCAGGAGCCCACCACCGTCGACCCCCTAGACACGTCCTT
>ASCI01133684.1:0-11628 GCA_002197625.1 Bombyx huttoni
GACGTCATAGAAACCAATGTACAAGTTAGCAGTGTGTTAAACACTTAAAGAATAGGTAGCATATTATATTTATATTTCCTTTAAGAATCCTAATTACGAATTGTTGTGATACTTCAGGCTAAGATGTGTTAGTACATGGAAATAAAGGACCTTCGGATCTAAAATTCTTGTATTTATTTGTATAAGATGCATTTGCTGCAACAATTGCGTATATCAGCAATGACACAAATATCCCACACACATTAATCTTCTCAAGCTCATTAATATAATTTATTCAGGACAGCAGTTAGTTGGAGCACCGTGGTTTGTGAGGAATGTGGATCTTCACGATAATCTTCAACTAGAACGGATTTGTATCTAAAGACAATGTCAGAACGTTTCTATGAAAAAGCGGCGCGCCGAAATAGCCCCTTATCGTGGCACGCGAAACTAATTTAAACGTTGAAATGTAAAATGAATACTATAAAAGCGTAATCACTCCATAAATATAGTTTTAATAATTGCATGTTAACTCGGAGCGGGGTCTTGTTTTTGATAGCACTGCTAAGTCCTACTCGTACCTTTGGAATTTTCCACGGGTCAGTTGCTGCAAGATGGGGCATCCGCCGAAGTCGACCGCGCGGTATTTTGTACAATATAACAATCCTGAACAGAGATTTCACTAAAATCGCGTCCAAGCGCCATCTCGTGCTAGAATCTAAAAGCATGAAATTTAACAAACTTGCAAAATTTAACTCTGTTGTTGGATGTAACAATAGATTGAGTATTTGAGGCTATTGCTTAGAGATTGTACTTATCTCATAGTTATGGTAGTCAAGTTAAAGCCTTCAGGTCACCAGTAACACTTCCTTCAATCATAAATAATAGTCAAGTTTTAAAACGAATAAATGGGAGACGACGAGTAATTCGATCATGTTGAGCCATCGGTATACAAAAGCTAAAATAGAATTAACTGATTGAAATTACCAGTATAACGGCATTATTCCTTATGAGTTATCAGAGGTCCTTATAAGAAGACTGCAAAAAATATTTTTCGTAAGAGGACTATATTGACTACATTGAGTAGCACTTTTTGACAGTTTCATAACCGGCTTATAAGCCTCGTTTAACTCATTAGGCATCAAACCGGTTAATGACAGCCATATAATGATAATATTTTCGACATGTCTACATATTCAGGCTTTGTCTACGAATAAATTTCTAGAACGAAAAGCTCGGATACTCGTTTCATATGCGGATACTCCGTTAATATTCATTCAGGGTATTCTTTTTTAAATACAATGTTGCAGTTTTGTGCGAATTGCTTACACGGATGTAATTACGAGTTGGAATGATGTCTTGTTGAATTAATCAATTTGTGTTATTGCTAATGATGAAATAATGCTAAGCTAGTAAAACATGCCCATTCCTCTCCAAAAGTGATCAGACAAGTGATTAAGTATCCGAAATTCTGCTAGATGCTATTTTTACATTATAGTATCTGTCTTTTATAGTAACCATCAAACATCAGTTAACATTCAAAGAAAAGCTTTTATTAAAATATTTGTTTTTGAACTTTTAATTTATGATCCAATTTTCATGTGTGCCATATCTTTTGACGTGCCGAGGTGCTTACAGAAACCATTATTGAGTTAAAATTGCAAGTCCAATTCACGAAAATCACCCCTAAAGAAAGATCGTAGTCCATAAATCATTTATGTTAATATTCAACAACAATGAGCCATACTATAGAGTGTTCCATAGAAGCTTCCCCGGAAATACTAGCGACTTCCCACCGGTTTCTGACGGTTTTACCTCGCATTTCCGTTGCCTTGTACAGGATGAGAATTTTGTTTTAACTTCAAATAGTATTTCAGAGGTTCAACACATGTGAATTAAAAAATACAGTTGTGAGAGTAAGGTAATTTTATTGAATTCACTTACACTGGTATATTTAATCGGGTTATAATCAAACGGGTAGCATTTATGTATCTAACGATTACATTTTGCTATGAATATTATTACAGGCTATTTATACGATAACTTCAATAATATGAAACCGTGTGAAGTATTTTGCTTACACTAAAAATAAACTTTTGTATTATTATGATAATTATTATGTACGCTACGTACATTTCTAGACGTATTGGTTAAAAAGTATGGTTTGATTGATTAAAATTTAGTAAGTACGATATAATTGGGCGAAATGATGTCCTGTCTTTTTACACTTTTGTAACGTATTGTCAGGATATATAACACTATTGAATTTATAATATCTAATCTTTTCATTCTTTCATTCTGTGTATAAGGTCCGAAATATTTAAACTTCAAAATCGTAAATAGGTGAGATTGGCACACATTTAACGATGCAGCAGCAAGTATATCGGAATTTTTTCTCTCGAAAAAATCAGGTTATTAGCGAAGACTTTTACTCGAAGTACGTGTTAGATGTAAAGTGTAATTTATTATACGAAATACAAAGCACAAGAAAACAAGCCGCGGGATATCTATCCAGTGCTGACTAAGTCTAATAAACAAATTATTAAAAAAAAAATTGTGTAAAAATTTCATATAAAGTTTAAATTGAGAATTGGTCAATTAATTCTGCTCATTTTAAAATTTGATAAAATTTGATACTTCAAAACTATAATAATATTCCTTAATCTGCATAAATATTATTTCAATACAATAGTGACATGCATGTGACGTTAACAGCTTTTATTAGTAAAATTCGATGCCATTAACGAAGTTTTTAGTGGAGTCGATTTATTTATGCATCATTTATCACTCGCAAAGTTCGGATTGAAGATTTGACAATCTTGACAGGCTTCATTTAATCTTCCTAAGTGTCTGGTACACGCTCTACTGAACTCTCCGAGTCGATTCAGCAATGAACCGCGTCAAAAATATACATAGTAAGTAGATGAAAATTATGTCAATTACGAAAACAACGAGCTAACCATAGACTTAAAATAAGATTTGTTATTTGTTTAAATGAATTTTCTTCAGTATCACCAATAATTTGTCTGTAACATTTAACTGGGCCCCTTCTTATTTCATGAACATTCGTAGCAATGTGAGTTTATTTTAATGAACGCGCATGAGCTGTAGGTGCTTACGTCCGGTCCTGTGTAATTATCTACCGTTAGGAAAATCCGGAAGATTCGCCTTCCGGCATTAGGTGGGTATTAGCTACATTAGGTGGGTATTTGCGGATTTAAGTTTTTAATTATGATTAAGTTGTTAAATATTAAGTTTTATTAAAAAATTTATCGCTATGAAAACTAGTTCTCCCTAATAAAAGTTATCGAAACGCGTATTCTAAGCTGCTAGAAAAAGTGATATCAGAAGTTGTAACATGAAACTACATATATGTTAGGCATTACAAATAGGAAAATAATTTGTGTACGATCTTATTCATGGATTAATTTTTTCTGTTCATAAATCTCCTTCATGAAGTATACATGTCCTTTGAATTGTTTGTTATTTAAACAGAACTAATTTATAAGATATAACAAGGTGTGTATATACACTTCATTACTCCTCTTAGTCGTATTCCGTAAATACTATTGTATACCTGTTTATGAACATCTACGCATGAGTATAAAGAATATAAATGTTTAAATACGACTAACTTTATTGCAAAATACCTTACAAGTATACTAAAGTGAGGAACAGTCTAATGTCTTATTACTTGATAACTTTCCTAGAATGTACCGTAACTATCATTAAATATGCAAGATTAAACAAAACGGCGCATTTGAAGTCTACAATAAACATCAGCTATAGTAAAGAAAATACAGACGTGACGTGAACCAATACGCATGTATAAGAATTCAGATTCTTAATTCATATTGTTTGCAATGATAAAAATCTATTAATAAGCTGCATCTTATTTTGCGGGGTCGTTAATTATTTAAATATACAACAGAGAGGTTTTCGTGATATTAAACTTGTATTCATTGAAAAAAACCTACTACTACTTATTTAGCATTAACCTATTAAATATCCAGGCTGCTGTTTGTTGTTTATTTTTTGAAGAAAGATACGTCTTAGAGATCGGGAGGCTTTTAATGCCCTTCTCAAAACCGAACTATACGTGGAAAACTTGCCTTAGTTAAAGTAGAATTTACTCACAATCCATACTAAAATAATAATGTGAAAGCTTGTTCTTAGATATATGCTAGTCAATCACGCAATAATGACTGAAAGGATTTCTATGAATTTTCGCATAGTTATAGTTTATTACCTGGATTAATACATAGCATACATTTTCTTACAGTAAATTCCATGATCCGGACAACATTGAGCGTGTCTGCTATAGAAAATACAACAGTGTATTCGTCGCTTCGTGATTTTCTGTGTTATCGCATCTACAAATCGAGTGGCAGTTTAAAGATCAGTCATTGATACAAGCAGCTCTTTATTCCCGGAAACTGTAATGTGTTTTATTTTTTGTGAAACATAAATTTACAACAGGTGAAATTGCAGGCCATGCGGTTTTAATAAAACATTGTGTTCGTTGTTTGTACATTTCGCTTTGGGACGTATTAAATATTTTGCAGTTCAGTGGTTACGGCTAATAGCGTCCTCGTGAAAAAGTTAAAAAGAATGAATGGGTTATACAAAAATAGGGTGAATATTAAATACAGGTAGGTATATTAAATCTCTACTATCTTTAAGATAATGGCAACTTGATTATAATATCTACTGTGTAAAAGTAAACCCACAATATGGTATATGATTTACTAAGCAAATACTCGTATTATCCATGGTCTTTTGAATAAAGAGGATCTCAACATTTCTAAATTATTTATCGTCTTTCGAAGACTATTTGTTAAGGAGTAAGCAGGTAAACGACGATTGATGTTTTTTTAGGACTAGATCCATGAAGGTCGGTAAACGTAAAGTCAAGTGGACTGGGGTCTCGATTTTGTGGTAATACTCTTCTTTGTCTATGATGCTATGCTATTCACCACTTTTATTACCGGTACATATTATATGCTTGGTTATTTAAGTACCAACGATAACTGAAACATAATTCCTAAATTAGTATTTATAAAAAAAATTTTAGTCACAATTTGTGCTATTTATTTCCATATTAAACTCAATTTTTGCGATAGTCACGACGGTATGATGCACGCGTGGTGATGGTATTATACTCGTATCGTTACTTATTTACATTATTATATTGTACAGATATTGTATCTTAGTTTTAAAACTAAAGAAGCTTTCGTCCTTATAGAGGTTTTGTGCAATAGAGTACGACGGGTGTCGGATATTACAGGGGAAGTCTCGAAGTCATCGATCATCGTTACTGTCAGATGAACGAAGCGCCTTCTAACGAGGTAGGTGGTCACGACTTGGTGGACGTTGCCAACGCTCCTGCTATCGTTATCTGACAACCGTAGTAAGTTAGGAAAGATTATATTTAGTTTGCCATTACCAACAAAACGCGGATATTACTTGAATTGAATTATACTTGGCGTTGAATGGTTTTTTTAGTTATCTATTTAACTAGATTTTGATCGCGATTTCGTCTGCGTAGAATAGTTACTTTAGGATAAAGCTAAATTTTAACCGCTATTTCATTTACGTAGAGAGTGAGAATATTTTATTGAATAATACATTGTTAGGGAGATATTTAACTTAAAAAAATCAGGCTTTTTAACCGACTTTAAAAGAGGAGGTTATCAATTCGACCACAATTTTATATCTATGTATGTTCATTCAGCATGAATTTCTTTAAAATTAAATACTTGTAATGAATAGCGTATTTATTGGCATAGGGGTTAATGACATCTCTATAAATACACCGTCACAAATAATGCTTTATTTTAAAACAAATTGCTTAGCATAGAAAAGATTATAGTGAGCCAATCTTAAAATATAGATGGTTGCTGACTTTTTTTAAAACCTTTAAAAGGGAACAATTCTGTCATACATGCTTTAGAAAACTTTAACCGCTCCCACAGCGTACGCAGCGGAAGTTCTATAAAGGGAAAGAACCCCGATTTTGAAAAATACTTTATTAGTGCTCTCCTTGTATTGGTATTAGTGTGATGCTATATAGCCTATAACTTTTCTCAAAAAATGGGGTATATAGTTCTGAAAGAATTTTTCAAAACGGACTAGTAGGTCCTGAGATTAGCGCGTTCAAACAGACATACAAAGTCTTCCGCTTTATAATATTGAAGAATAAATATAGATTACCTTTAAAAAGTGGCCTAAAGGATAAGGCGTCCGGTGTATTCGTATCTAGTGATGCAACAGTGCTCAAAACGTCCCACTGCTATTAATTAGGCCAGTTATTATTTTCGGGTTTGATTTTTCTTACACGATGTTATTCCTTTGACGAGGAAGTCAATCGTGCACATTTATTAGGTAGGTATTTTAATGGAAATCAAAATAAATAATTTATTAGAACATAAAAGACTACTAAAGATTGAGCTGAATAAACCGTACAGTAACGAGTCGAGTGCTTTAGATGAAATCAATAAAATTTACAGTATAAAACATCGTACAAAATTTCGATTGTCTTTCAAATTGAATTATTTTATGCTCGAAACGTTTGACCTGTCTCTACCAAAACTCCTTTCGCTCGCAATACAATTCTCTGACTGAACATTGTATTGCGTATCTAAATTTATTCGAAGACTATCTAAGCTTGAGCGTCGTTTAACTTTGTGACAGCTTTGGTATTATTTGTTGAAAATAAATCTATCCGTATCAAACTTAATTGTTTCTCTTATTGTTCGGGCGGACGAACGAGCTTACTATAACTTGAGTATTAAGTGGTTACCGAACCTCATAGACATCACGTCATTGTTCTCACCCACCTCAATTATATTGTTTTACGGCTGTCTCATTCTTCAAATTGGGAGACATACGCAAAACATTCGCGTCAGCAATAACTAGGATGGTTGTTTCCCACAAGCAGTAATGTTTGCTTTGTTTGTAAATGTTTAAGCAAATATTTAATTCAAATTTAACATAGTATCTTATTTTATTTTCCACAAGGCGGTAGACACATGAAAGTTAGCTAATATCACAGTTTGGGTTCTCTTTTATTATTTTTCATTGTTATTATTTCCGACCTTTCGAATACTTTGCAGTTTTCGTAGTCCCGGACATCCGACGACGGATCAATCTATTGGAACACAAATATTTTCGTTTATGTTTATTTGTAATACGAGCAGCATTTGTTTGTTGATTGTTTTAATGAATCGTGTATTTATGAAAACTTCATAAAGCTCGGAGCTCAATTAAATTTAAGAGGGCGTCCCCGGCAAAAGCTTGCGTCTCAAAGTGAGGGGCTGTATTCACGTCAGTATCTTTGAGTACTGCAACAACTTTGCAGAAGCTTAGTCTTGGCCTCTGCTGCCTATCGACTATATTTAGAAATAATGAAAATTCATCGTCATTTACTATGCTTAAAAGAACGAATATATGTTCATTAACCGGATGCGTATATTATTAATAAGTATTATTAGTAAGTTTTAAGTAGGTCCGTGAAACTAGATATTTTGGTGTATGTAATAATGAAAAAGTTCAAGAAACAGTAAGAAGGGCTTGGAAAGGCTATCTATATAGGATTTGAACTATATTGACAATGGTGATAGATGAAATATGATTGACGGAGGATATAGACACAAAGCAAATCAACCCTGAAATTAAGTACATAGAGGCTTGAGACAAACGCACACGAAATATTCTACAAGTGTAGCCAATACCTTGAAGTCGTTTTGGCATTTGAGAGTCCTTACGTAAAACTACTTACCTGATGTAAAATGTAGACATTGAATCGTAGGAGTAGAAACTACATCATACATTGTATGAGTACAATGGTCTAACAATGACAAAACTGGATATGTTAAGCGATGAATTTCCGGTTCGACATGCCTTTTTGCTGTTAGTAGAAAACAGGGGAATCAGATTTAGAGGTCTTCAATGGCCCAAAAGTCGCGAAAATATCTGTCTAGTCCCCTTATAATTAAATAGATAAACCAGTTCAAAATCAGCGTTTTCTCTCCCCAGTTTCCATAAAGTTTGATAACGTTTTCAAGTGAAACTATACATTTGTGCCAAATTGATTTTGTTTGAGAATTGTTTTTAAAATAAAACGTCAACCTTGCTTACGTACAGAATAACAATTTGAACAACTTTAGCATGCCATTCTACTTTAATGAAATTCTGTTCTGACGTAACTATATATATAGAACAGATCAGAGTTTTTTGTTGTTGTTATATGAGGCCAAGTTGGAAGTCAATCAACTAACTACCATTCACAATTAAATTGTTTCCCTATAAAAACTAATTAACAGAAAAAAAATTCACGTAGTGACTAAAAGTATTTAAAAGAGTATTTAAAAGAAAGGATCATTATTTCTCAATGAATTAAAATGCCGCATGAATAGTCATATAAAGAAGCATGATAGTGAAAACTTTGTCAAATAATAATCTCTGCTTCTATATAAAACTAGACGACTAAGATAAATAAAAAATATTAAATAATGGTCGAATTGTTCCTTACTTTAAAGAAACGATTTCGTATACAACGCTTCTTTTTAAAACGAGGCTATTTTTCGTTACCTCTTTATAATAATGAAGTCGCAATAAACAGATATCATTTAGTTTTTTCCAAACCAAAGTAAATGGAACAGGGGTGGTAGAACTTTCGTTCGACAATATATATATATATATTATTGCTTACTTGGTTGGTCGAGCTCACGACCCACCTATTGTTAAATCGTTACCAGAGCCCATAGACATCTACAACGTAAATGTCAATAATCCACTTTGAGACATATGTTTTAAGGTCTTACTTTTAAGAGTATATAACAGTACAAGTATACATTTTTTTTATTTAAATTCTCTTTAAGAACAAATCAATTTCATAATAATAGAACACCGGCATGTTAAGCAGATAGATGTTTTCGTCTTATTGGTTTGATTTTAATCAAATAAGATATTTTATAACTCGATTAAAATCTACCAAGTTTTTAATAAGACAAAATTCAATCCAGCTCCTCGAGACTATCGTTAAGTCTTATAAAACTATTAAACTTACAAATTATTTAGAATATAGTTCGACTGTTTGCTATTCCTATAAATATCACTCAAGGTAGTTTTTGTTTTAAATCAAAAGAACTGAAATACTAATTATAATAACTATTTTGTTGATTTTTTGATTTGGCGTGACAATTGGTTGTTCGCTCTCCTGTCGTCTTATCGTCAGTCACCGAAATATTATATAGTTTGGGAATATGGAAAAGACAGCCCTTGCTCGTTTTTTATCTTTTGATCCTTGTAAAAACGGATTTTAATAACTTGTTTTTATAATGAAAGCGGGGCGTTTATTATCCTTGTTTAGTCAAAGTTTTTAGATCCATTATTACCAATTTAAATATTATTCGAATAATTGTAAATTTTTTTTTGCAAGAACCAATATCAAGACCTACCAAATAAAAATACTCTGATTTACTTACCCATAAATCGCTGTAATGGATACGTAATATCTACGTTGCTAGTAATAGGACACGACTAGACTTAGTTATCACAATCGCAAAATTTAATGAAATACACCAATTAATTTAAAGACCGGTATTTTTTCTTACAGATCTTTTGCATTATATGTTTTATACTTTTGAGTCAGTCTATTATATGATAACTTCGACCAAACATTATAATTTTAATGTGGAATTATTTAAAACTACCAACAAATCACAGTGGGTTTTAAAATACTACTACCCTGCAACGGTACGCTTCGAGGTTACATCGATATGTTTTCGATACAATATATTTTTAGTCCAGTATTTGACATAATAAATAAAAATATTATTACGTAACATAAGTTTTATGATCACACTACATGACTTTGTCCATGAAATTACATGTAATTACAACCTTATTCCGTATGAAAGATTCCGTGTGTTAAATATTGCCTTCAGCGACTGTTTAAGCCCACACCTTAATTGGACAAACTAAACTTTTTCACTGTCTACATATAGTAGTAAAAATATATTTTACGACAGTGGACTTCCGACTTTTAATACTGTTTACTTGAAACAAACGAAGCATTAAAGTGTGCGCTTCGGTGTTGTCTTCAATTATATCGCCCAGGAAAAATGCAAAGCTTTTAGCTCTAACACAAATACGAGAGAAACCCTGACCATTAACCAAACAAGTACAGACACATTATCAGAAACTACGTTGAATAAACTTTTATTTCCACGCTTGAGCCCGTGTATCCGCCAATAAAAGAGGTCACAGTCTGCATACGGTCACTATTGTCAATGCAGTAGCTTTTCATTTTCTCTGCGATGGGCCAGTATATTATTTATGTTAAAACAATAATACAGATAAACTTTTTAGATAGGTTTTTTTTTATTGCTCTGATGGGTGGACGAGCTCACAGCCCACCTGATGTTAACCTGATGATGATGGGTTACTGGAACCCATAGACATCTACAACGTAAATGCGCTATCCACCTTGAGATATAAGTTGTAAGGTCTCAGTATAGTTACAACGGCTGCCCCACCCTTCAAACCGAAACGCATTACTGCTTCACGGTAGAAATAAGTAGGGCGGTGGTACTTACCCCTACGGTTTCACAAGAGGTCCTACCATCAGTAATACCACCAGTATTATAAGTTTGTTGTGCTCTTTTGAAATACATATGCTTGTCGTTTTGGTTTGTGTGTTTTTATCAAACAATCTAGACTAGAAAAATTATGGGTAGGAAATTCATAACAAAATTTAACATTATGGCAGGCTTCGTAATACAGGAATTCAAAATTAATGAGAGCTTGAAGAAATGAAATTACTTTCACATTACTGATAATGCGTTAGTTTTTAAATGTTAACTGATTATAAATTTGATCCAGAAGTCTCAAAGAACGGCTTGGTAAAAGTAACATTATCGAAACATCAATTTTACAGGTTCATTAAAACTATTCCAGAATTTCCTTACCTTGCCCAGTTTCAGATTAACAGTGCACTTTTACATTTTAAATTTACAATGAATTCATAATCATAGAAATAGAATCATAGAATTTATTAAACAACACCCTGAAACCAGTAAATTTCCTTATTAATCAATACGTTATCGTTAATAAATATGATCAGTGTAATCATTTTGGATTATTAATTTTTTATTCTGAACACTATTTGCTTGACAGAATTAATTAAAAGTCTTATTTGCGGTCTCAATGAATACATAAAGCCGAAATTGACAACCGCAGGAAATATGTTATCGGAAATGTTGATTTCATTTTGTTTCCCTTTTTGGTTACCTTCCATGGTTTAGTTATCGCAACGAATATTTTGGAAACTATAGCATAATCCTATCTGTGAACTTCTTATTCGATTGAGCATCTGACTCACAATACTAAGCAAGAGGGCAGAAGTGTTATTGTGTTGTTCTCCACAATAATCAAGCTCCACAGACCGTTTCAATATTAGCTTGCCATTTGCCTGTTATTACGTTGGAATTTGCGTTGCTAACCCTCCTCTATTCCTAGCTACTTGAGCTATAAGCGGCGCAATAACGTTGTTGACTGTACTGGACGAGGGGACAATTGTATTGTTATAGATACAAGAGTTTCCTCGCTCCGTCTCGGAAATGGTAACACGGAAATCAATGTTGG
>ASCI01135911.1:0-10476 GCA_002197625.1 Bombyx huttoni
CTCCATATAAAGCGATTCGCAAGGAACAGTCATGTTATGTACCTACATGCGACTACTCTAACCACCATAATGGTAATATAGGTGGTCACTAGGTAATATAGTGGTGAAGTCGTCGTGGCTTAAAGAATAAAACGCAGGGTGCATTCGTAGTAGCGATACACCGGTGTTTGAATCCCGCAGGCGGGTACCAATTTTTCTAATGAAATACGTACCTAACAAATGTTCACGATTGATTTCCACGGTGAGGGAATAACATCGCGTAATTTAAAAAAAAACCAGCAAAATTATAATTTTCGTAATTACTGGTGGTAGAACCTCTTGTGAGTCCGCACGGGTAGGTTCCACCACCCTGCTTATTTCTGCCCTGGAGCAGTAATGCGTTTCGGTTTGAAAAGCGAGGCGCCCGTTGTAACTATGCTCAGATCTTAGAACTTATAACACAAGGTGGGTGGCGCATTTACGTTGTAGATATCTTTGGACTCCAGTAACCACTTAATAGCAGGTGGGCTGAGAGCTCGTCCACCCATCTAAGCAATAAAAATAATATATATATATATATATATATATATACTTGTTGTTAGGGTTTTAAGCTTGTTTTAGTACTGAAAAAGGAAAACCGTAGGAGTGCAGTTATTTCACTTTGTTGTCTGTCTATACATCACTTAAGAACGTGTTTTCTCAGAAAATGGTATTAAGTTAAAATTAGTACCAAATGCGTAATAAGGTCTATGACGGAAGGAAGTCATAAAAATCTCAAGCTCCTCACTCTCATTGAAAAAGTTACATTGTACTCACAAGCCTGTAAGGACAATTTCCGTTGACATAAAACCATGAAATGTGGCAAAAGGTCTCGTAGCATAATATTTTTTTTAAATAGGCAAAACTTAAAAATAACATTTGTATCTTGACACATAAACAGTGTTCTTTTTATTTACAAACTTACGTTTGCAGTTGGTCATCGACCGTCACGTAAAAGAAAATGTGTAGGAGATTAATTTTTCGACTGCAAATCTTAGTTTGTCTTTTAACGTACTAAAACAAACTGGCCAAATCGCTTATGATAGCAGTAATTTTTGTTTTTCATTAAAATTCGCAAAAGAAAATGTGTACGATATTTAAAAACGTATTATTTTCGATATCTAGTATTTAATATTTCTAATCGTTTTCCTGTTACATAAATCTATAAATTGTTTTGATTTCCTTTCGTAAAACTGGATATGTAAAGGGATTTTAATCCATACTGCCAAATATCATATTGATGTTGTTAAACTTGTTTTTTTGGGTAATGCGTATATTTGTGACACGCACAGTACGTTAGCAACAGCTTGCACCCGGAACCTTCCGGGCACGAGTTATACTGGCATTTGTCCGGTTTTTTTGTTGTACATATTGCCTTATAAATCTTACCAGGTATTAGCAAAAACTCTCGAAATCAAAGACTGATTATTATCAATATCCACTGTAATACAGCAGTTATATTTACTTTCTGGTGTTGAAATGTCATCGATAATTTCACCTTAGAACTTCCCTCTAAATTGAGCAAAATATAGCCATAAACACAGCCCTCTGAAATTTTCGCCAGATCTTCTCAGTGAGTCGCGAATGCGATTCGGTAGTAGATTCTGCGAGGCACTGCTCTTGCTAAGGCTACTGTTAGTAAATTCTCTCAAGCTTAACAAGTTAGCTCTCCCACTCATCTGCGAAAAGGTGAAGTCCCTCAGATTACCAGCGTAAAGATAGAGAACAAAACTGAGTAAAATGAAAACCCTGAATTTTGAAAAAATCACTAGAATCAGATGTTAAACTTAAGAAAAACGAATAACAATATTTATTTCAACTTAAATTTTACTGTAGTAGATTCTATTCATAGGTTTCGACAAACCCGACTTTCCTGGAATACCGCATTGATGATCTTCAAGCGTGCAATTATGTTTTAGAGTCATTAAAAATTAGGTAGCTAAGAAATTATAGGAAGCAATTCACAAGAGTTATCAAACAATTAAAACCTCATTATCTAATGATGGTGACCGTCAGATGTCGACCGTCATGTTGATTGTTTACCACATTATCCTGGCTCAGTCAACCGATACGTCCGGGCTATACGTTTACCTAAACAATGGATCAACCGCGCTTACCTACTTCACTTGCTTAGAACAATTCTATTCTTGACTAGTTATTTTAAAGTTTATAGTTACTCTCTTTGATACAATAATGTTTATGCCCATTGATATTGATATTTCAAAATCAAGCATAATAATAATAATAATAGAGTCCTTCGTGACCACGAAAATTGTATTCCAAAAATGGGAAATAAAATCGTAAAAGTAGTTTTGTTTATGAAAGGCGTGTCTTGTAAATTTTAAATACCAGACCTTTTCACCTGGCAATCTATCCAACCTATGTTCTTGAAATAGATAAAATATACATAAATATGTTAAAACACATTTCATAGACCCCTTTTAAGTACTGTATGTACTGTACTGTCGTAATAAATAGTGTATTAAGCGGATTCCTTATCGGATACAGTTGTGCGATTTAAATGAAAAAAAACATACGCACATAAATACTGTAAAAGATAAAATCAAGACTACCACCACAATTAAGATATTGAACACATAAGGAATGCAATTAACATTTGTAAGAAGATATGGAATTTAAATTAAGAACGTCGCTGGACTATTGCTGCGTTCCTGGCTATCTAATCGAAATACAATCACGCAGTTTAAATATTCTCGTTTTATTGAGTGTTTACAAACAATAGTTGGGTAGCGAATAATTATGCAACGCGTCGTCAGCGTCGTATCATGCGCGCTCACTTTCGTTGCGCTAGTGCGTGTGGTGTGGTGGACAGCGCGTGCCTTCCCCACCGACTCGCAGCGCCCACCAGAGAAAGCGTTCAGGAATTTGGCCGAAGCGTGCCCCTAGTTTCGGTCACCAAATTCCATTCTGTTTTTACCGCGGCGATCACGTTGCATAAATACGATCATTACACGAAACATCGATTATAACTTGTTATGAAAAGAACGGTTTACGAATGAATGAAAACGAATACCGAATAGGCATTAAATAAGTTCGTATCTATCTGACTCGACTTAGTTGATTTTCTAACAAAAATCATTTTGATTGGCCGGTTTTATGTCTTGAATAAAATAAGAACGATGAAGCAAGCAAAATTGGTTTTAGGCAGGAATATGTAGGTTGGTGGTACATACTCTTGCGAGCTAATACCTCAACCATACCACCATACATCTGAGTCGGCGATCGTAGTAATCTGGTAATTCAAACAAGCTGCTCTTTTAATCCAAGGAATCTTTTAAAAGCTTGTTTTAATAACCGCGAGAAGACACGGCTTGTCGCATTAAAAAAATGAATATTTCTTGAGATTAACCACATCTTAAAAAACTTTAAAACGATCAATGCAACTTGTATGACATGTACTATCAAAACATACTATGATCAACAAAACTGAATGCTAAAGACGTTTCACTGAATGTACTCATTCTGTGTGTTCGAAAATTATTTTACTACTAACAGTTGAGTTTAGAAACAGACAATATTTATCGTTCGTCTAGATTGTTAGTGCCTCTTTTAAATTTTATTATTGATATAAGATCAGCAATCGGCGTCACATCAATCAATCGTTAGTATGTACGTAAATGTATAACAACTCTCTACAAATGCAATAGTTAGCATTCTTTAAAAGGACTTATCGGAATGAAATGGTTTTTATGACGGAAGATATTGGGGTGAATGTGGCGTGCACATGTTTATATCCGGAACGCAGAGGCGGCGTGTTACGGTTTCGAAAAGAATGCAGAATGTAGGTTGCCTTACGGACTACGGCCACGGGCAATCTCGTGTTGATTAGCAATAGCACTTTATACTATTGTTGTCGCTGTACTGGTTCAGTCAGTTTTCAGCATCATAAATCCGTATATTTGGGTCACCTGTTTATGAACGCCGAATGACCAGTGGCCATGTAATAAATAAGCGTCTGTTGAATGCGCAATCTCGTCATTGACATAATGCAGTAACGCGTGTGAAATACGAAAGCTCAGAAATACCGACGGTCGAACGATGGTAAAAATGCGATGTGCGTGACAATATGACATTCGAGGCGTCTTCACAACACGCTTAAGGAATCCCGAGCGATGAAGTTATCATGTCGAGTTGAATTTCTAATGGCAATGGATTCTATTTCGTTGGCAACAAAGCGAGAGTGCAGCTATTCGAGCTATTCGGGCCGACTCGCATATTGTTACTCTTAGCGCAGTTTGCCAGCAGACGGCAGACAACGAGTATTATATAAATTCATCTTTGTTCAAAATATATGAAACCTGATTATACGAACACACGAAACGACGAATATACGAATAGATTTAACCACGAATCTGTTATGTCGACTTGTCCGTTAAGGAAACCAGTTCAATTCGGACATTGGAAGTTGCTATAGCATTGCGAACATAGCGCTATCAAATCCTGATCCGATTTTGAACATCATCTTTTAGACTTCCGGAAACCTGAGAAAAAACAATCACTGCATGTTTATAAATATGTGTATTACGAATCGTTTAAAAACGCACGCCCATTTAAATTGTGTTCCGCGATTCTTGTTTCGTGACTTCAGTTAGTTGACTTGATCAGCACTTATTAATAAGTTAAGAATGTTAATAGCCTTCGAAGGCGTTCGATATTTTTTTACTTGACCTCTATATGAGTTGTTATCGCGTCTTCAAACACTCAATCCATTAGAAACGTTCAGTGCTCACTCAAATAGATAATAAAATTCTCAATAAACAGTAAATAGATATGCACTAAGTATGTATGGAATTCAGGCAACGCCTCTTGTGATGCAATCCATTTCGAAGTACTTCACTTTTTTTTTTGAGAATAAGTCATACATTCGTTCAGAGAATACGCGTAATATTAGCTTCGTTAATTCACTTAAGAAATTAGTGACGGATATTTAAAGTACGCATACAATAAAATTATATTTAGATATTCAGTAAAACGTTGGGCCAACGTATGAATCCACAGAAGGGATCTCCTTAAGTTGCGATTGAAATGAATAAAGCATGTCATGGCTACCACGTCTCAACATACGAATGTACGAATACGTGGTGCTATTTCGTATTGTGTAACAAAAAAAATCGGCACATAGAGACAACCATAATGGATTGCCAATTCGCTTAAATTATATGTATTGGAACTATTACGTTTCAAAATACATACAAAGAAATTAATTTTAGCAGATCGGTTGTACGATTTTTATAATTTATTTCCAATAAACCATTAAAATTTAAACGCAAAACCAAACTTGAATTAATTTAAGATAAATTCACGGAGATATGATTATTAGGCTCACACTTCTTGTATGTAGTTATGTATTTAAACATGATTTGTGATAGATAAATATCTTTATCTCGGTTTATATATACGTACATAAAATATATTTTAACAATAGAATATTCTGCTATTAATAATGATACGAAAATTTGACCCCGACCTCTCCTCGAGATATTATTATCCCCGGTCTACTACCCACCCATTCCTCCCCTTCTTTTCTATTTTATTAGGTACCTAACCTCGTCTGCTCCTAATTCCTATCTTGTGTACTTATAGCAGTTGGTAGTACCGTCATTGTTATTTCTACTACTAAGTTATCATGAGTCCTGACTTTAAAGGTCAGGTTAGCCGTTGCTCTAATCTAATGAAAAATTGGTGTCTAAAGTTCGGGATATTTTTAATTCCTTTATCTATTCTGGTAGCGCGTATTGTGAGCCCGCACGACCCATAGACACAGACACTGAGCTTCTCGCCGGACCTTCTCAGTGGGTCGCGTTTCTGATCCGATGGGATATTCTGCGAAGCACTGCTCTTACTGGGGCTAGTATTAAGAACGCCTCCAGGTTTGAGCCCCACGTCAGGGTTACGTTGACATCGCCACTTAAGGGCTAACGGGCACTGGTATAGTTACTACCACCACGCTTATTTCTGCCTTGAAATAGTAAAGCATTTGGTTTGAAGGGTGGAGCAACCGTTGTACTCTAAAATTGAAAGTTAGAACATTATAGAATGATTCTCATCAAGGAGCTGTGAACCCGTCCACCGACCTGAGCAATAAAAAAAGCGTAATATATTGCATATATTCTAAAGTCTGTTGGGAGCTTGATAGCAGAACACGTTCTCTAATACCATATAGAAATTATGATCCACCTTGCGAATGACATTGACAATCATTGTAAATTAATTTCAATGATTTACTATAATTGACTCGCTCGGGCTGCTTGTCGATGCCAGGTATCTCATATCTATATATAAATAGGCAAACAGAATACAGCCGAGGGCCATTTTCTGTTCTGTTTGTACGGATTTTCTTTTGATTGTTTGTTTATTAGTTAAGTAGTAAGATTAGCTGTCAATAAAATAATTAATAGTAGTTTTTTTACTATTTAGAAATAGAATAAATGAGATAGAGACAGAGAGAAGGGGCGAGAAAATGTAATACTTAAAATTCATTTAAATTTTGATATAAGTACTCTGTGAATATGATCGAATATAAAACATCAGACAACAACACAATATATTAGAAAACTGTATGTAAGATTTATAAGTAAAAATTAGAATTGGGATATGAACACACCGAACGTATAATGCTTTAGACCACGATGGCTTCAAATTACACTATTACTATCTACTGGTGATATGGTATATTGAAATTCCCCGAGTAGATACCATAATATTTGAGACACGCTATGACATTAGATACTGGTGACCCCTTAACATATGGTGGATCAAAATGTCTAAATTAAAGTACTTATGTGAATTATGTTAATAAAATTAGTAGATATATTTTGAATTCTTTCCAAAACAGTCCCGCATAAAACCTGTTTTTTATATAATTATATATGTGGTAGAAATTTTAATTTACCCACTGAGTTTCTCGCCGGATCCGACGGTAGAATCCGCGAAGCACTGCTCTTGCTAAGATTAGTGTTAGCAACACCTCCGGTTTGAGCCCCGAAAACATATCTATACGCTAAAGTAACGCTAATATAGCCTCTCAAGGCAACAGTGTAGGTACGAAAAAAAATTGAATTAAGGTAAAAACATTAAGCCCAGGAAGTCCACGCATTTTTTTTTGTTTCCACGTGTCGGGAAGGTCATGGCCTGGATGTAAGGTGTAACTGGATTGAGTGCATCGGCACGTGTCCGTCATGCTCTGCGAACCGAGAGTAGGAAGAACGTAATTTCTACTCGTTGCTACTTCAATTACTCATGTTTTGACCAACGTTAATTTCTCGCCGAGATTTTCGGTAGACTGTTTCATTTATTAAAAGCCATATTTTA
This sequence comes from Bombyx huttoni, assembly GCA_002197625.1. Lineage (NCBI taxonomy): Eukaryota > Metazoa > Arthropoda > Insecta > Lepidoptera > Bombycidae > Bombyx > Bombyx huttoni. Next base: position 7,351 of record ASCI01135911.1, read on the forward strand.
TTTTCAACGCGGTATTTTGGAATTTACCACAAAATAATATTTAAAATAATTGTTGAAAATGATTAAAGTAACAGTAAACATGTTTTATCGATTTAATTATGTTTTCTTAATTAGGAAATTAATTCATGTTTATTGTGTTTGTTCTTGTTTGCAATCAATAATGTCGTTTATTTAATTGACTTAGATATTAATTTTTATTTGATTTTTTGTTGGCCTCTAGAATAGTGTCATTAACGTACGATAGGCGGCGCAGGTCTCATTTCAACATTTAATACTAACATTACCAATGCAACAGACCCAGGTTTTACGGCGTATTTATCTAACAAAAACATTTGATTAATTATGATAATAAAACAAAAAAAACTAGTTCCATCTTTAAGATAACCACACTCTCGTATTGCATGAAATACCAAGATCACAGACCCACAAACTTAACCCTTGAAAGTTATTGTTAAACGCTTCTAGATGGCGCTTTTTGTTTAAATGTTCAATGTTATAAATATCGATGTCTTTAACTAGATGTCGCTAAAATCGTTAAGTTAAATAAAATGCTAACATATCAAACTTTATTGATAACATAATAAAACAATAAATGTTTTATATAAATCACTATAATACCACCAGAACATACGTGATGATGAGTAATGTATATTATTAATGACTGAGCCTTACTTACTTATCTTTAGGTGACTTTACTGTTTTGTTTAAATTTTAATGTATTAGTGGTCTCCCAGGAGTCGCAAATCGACTATCATTAATTGAAATTATAAGTTTGAAGATTAATATGGTTCTATTGTCAAAGACACTTCTTCACTTCAAGATACTTCTATAATCACAGATTTCGCCAAGACTACACACGCTATATACATTTAATATCAAGACAAACAATATTAATCTATTCTCAATTTAACTTTAAGGACGACACAACTTTCACAATAAACCAATAGTGTCCATACATGACTGTGTGTGTCAAATATATGGTAATGTATTTATTATGCATAATTAAAAAAAATATATTAACAATCTGCTCTCTTCTATATTCTGTATAAGTGTGGGAAATTTCATATTCCTCTGTCCTCGCAATTTTCGTATGTTTTTGCTTCACGTATTAATATATAGTTATTTTACCTACAAAGATTTCAATGTTATACATACAATATATTTTGACAGTTCCCGTACTTTCGCTCGTAACGTTTGCTTCCGCCGCTGCATTGAACTGCGATATGTTATGTAAACTTGTATTCGATACATCTTCATTAAACCTAACAATCTTATTGTTTGTAAATAGTACTTGTATAGGTGCGAAGGCCGTTTTTGTTTTCATCTAATCGTTTCGATTTATGACCCTCGTCATCAATGATATGAGGTATATCTATCTCGCCTAGTTAACCCACTAACTTTCAGTTAATATGCCCCAAATCTGTAAATCCTCTAAAAACAAAGTAAATTCTATGTGATATGGTTAGTAGGAGAATATCAGCTCAGTGTCAAACATAAGCTGCATCAAGAACAGTTGTTCTGCAAATTACTTTGTATAAAACCAGAATCTTATTATTGCCAGACCGATCACTCTTGGAAGACTAGCTTCAGAAACTGTACCTAATCTAATACCTACTGGTACATACCACATATCGATGGGAAAACATATTAGAGTGTCGAGAAATAATATCGAGTATCTTGATTTATTTCTGTGGTATGTGGCAATACTCAACTTTGAAAACCGACGGCAAGGTAGATAGTGCGACAATTAATCCTTATAATATTGAACTAATTTTCACTTAGTCTGCTGAAGTTTTTAAAGGATAATTGAAAAAAAAAAGAATAAAAACATTAAAATATAAAAATCAATGCTAAGCAAAATCATTTTAAATATTTATTTATAAATGTTTTTTACTTATTGAAAACGTTATACATGCGCGCAGTTCATTAGTATAAGTCGATATCTAATATTAATAATCATACTGTGCAATAATCGGTATTCCGACGCCCCGCGCTTTATACGCAATAGAGTCGATCTATCAACGGTTCACTCTCTAAAAGTTAAAACTGAAAATTAGTTTTATCCAAAAATCATTACAACACAACAAAGCCATTTCGGCATTCAAATAGTGTAGCTATATTAGTGTAGATTTGACTTTATTACAAAATTGAAGGCTTACGCTCGCTCTATTAGGTTTTAAAAAAAATAATTAATCAATATCTATTAAGATACGCAAATGAAATCACGACTTGTATTTACGATAAATCACCATCCAGCATCCACATTATAGAAAATCACTATAACGTTATTTATAAAACGTTTATGTACAAATGTGTTATACAAATGCATTGTTATATGCAAATATGTTCGGTGGCTGCTACCGGTTTCTGTACGTTCGTGTCTAAATGAAATCACGACTTGTATTTACGATAAATCACCATCCTGCATCCACGTTATAAAAAATCACTATAACGTTATTTATAAAACGTTTATGTACAAATGTGTTATAAAAATACATTGTTATATGCAAATATGTTCGGTGGCTGCTACCGGTTTCTGTACGTTCGTGTCGGTAAATGTGCCTGCGGGCAGCCGGGATGCGTCAGTTCTACGTCCCGCGTTATATTGTAAAACTTAGGATCTTAGTCAATAGTAAAAAAAAAATATTCAACATAAATGAACGTACACATTTGCTGAATCTCAAAAAAACGACCGCTATTTCCCAAAACTATCCTCCGTCCTGAGAAGAACTGGCAAGAAACTCAGCGGGCATATCTATTTTTTTAAATTTTCATACGTTTGAACGATAAATTAAAATTTCATTATTATTAGTATTGGAAGCTCCTCTGACTCAAGGATGAGACGGCGTACTCGTGTACGGTGATGTAATGAAAGCTTTGTTCAAATCCCGTAGGCAGGATCATTTTTATTTTTTTGAAATTCAATACCAGCTTAATGCTTGCTTACTTCCGAGATGAAGGAATGCGGTGTGATAAAGACAATGTCGCATAAATTATTATTAGCGTAGTTCCTGATGGCAGGGTTTATTTTGAGTTTGCACGGTACTAGGGCCTAATTTAGTTATTTCTGCCCCGAAACCCCATTGTTTGAAGAGCTGGAACAGCCGTTGTACTTTCCAATCGAAC
>ASCI01136017.1:0-13746 GCA_002197625.1 Bombyx huttoni
ACATTGACATGGACCTCGTTCGTGCTGCGATAGACGACTGACCGCGCAGATTGAAAGCCTGTATTCAAAATCACGGAGGTCATTTTGAATACACTTTAGTGTTATAAGAATCTATGTTTTGTTAAGTTCATTTTGGTATATGAATGGTTACATAATGAATAAACTTGTTTCAATTATTTTACATTAAACATGTGACAGAATTTATGACCTGACTAGGTATATTAGAATTTTAGTAAATTATAAAAGTGGCACATGAAGTTGGCGTATCACATTTAGATTAAATAAGTATGCGATGGGAAAGACGTTGCCATAGTTCATACTGGTGGTATTGTATGGGACTACCTGTAGTTAACATCGCCCTACTTATTAAGTGGCATATAGTTAAAAAAAATAGATGAGTGATCTGGAACAAATACCGTATTTGCATAAATCTTTCCCGAACGTATGCGTTTTGTAGAATATCACCTTATTCCAAGGGGGATAACACAAAACCTAGCAATCCATAAATAAAGCGTTTCTATAGTACATTAAAATCAGGAAATTACGCAAGGCAGGAAAACATGAAACTGAACACAATGCTCTCAAAAGGAATGGTGTCAAGAGAAAAAAAATGACTTGTAAAAAAAATGTATCTTACATTTCTCTCTCTTATTAATAAAATGACATGGAAAGCAGCAACGTTTTCTATTTTTATATATGGTATAGATATATATGGATCTCAAATATTAAGTGTATCATCTATGGCTGTTGGCCACAGATTACTATAATAGTTACTACGTTATAGATGCGTTAAAGATGCGACAGCATTTTTAAATGGTGGTAGGATCTGTTGTGAGTCCGCACGGGTAGTTACCACCGTCCTGCCTATTTCTACCGTGAAGCAGTAATGCGTTTTGGTTTGAAGGGTGGGGCAGTCATTGTAACTATACTGAGATCTTATAGCTTACATCTCAAAGTGGGTGGTGCAATTACGTTGTCGATGTTTATGGGCTCCAGTAACCACTTAATATCAGGTGGACTGTGAGTTCGTCCACCCATTAGAGCAATACTAAAAAAGCTCTTTTTCTACAGACTGCATTAACGCGACACTTTGAGAAGGTGGCAAGACATGATAATCCTCTTGTCGTAGCCGCCGGAAATTACATACCTGATCCTGTAGACCAAATGGTAAACAGTCGACGTCACCCAAAACATGTCGTTACGAATTTTCCCGATCTATTAACGGTGCTTTTAGGTCCTTGCGAACCCGTCAGTTACGACGAAGGGCTCCGCGAGGAAATGAACCCATAGACACAGTCCACTGAGTTTGTCACGATCTTCTCAGTGGATCGCGTTTCCGATTCGACTCTGCGAACCACGTCCTTACTAGGTTAGTGCTAGCAACGCCCTTAGGTTGAGCCCCGTGAGCTCACCTATTCGCCAACGTTACGCTGATATAACCTCTCAAGACTATCAGTTTAGGTACCTACTTTAATTACCTATTATATTTATGTTTATATTTATCTCCATGATGGGTCCAGTTCACAGATTGATTATCCTTCTGAAATGTCACAGTTTGTGATATGGTTGTGGCTTCATGGTCTATTTAGCCCACTGAGTTTCTCGCCGGATCTTCTCAGTGGGTCGTGTTCCGATCCGGTGGAAGATTCTGCGAAGCACTCCCTTGCTAGGGTAGTGCTAGCAACGTTCTCAGGTTTGAGCCCCGTGAGCTCACCTACTCGCCAAGGTTACCCTGATATAGCCTCTTAAGGCTATCAGCTTAGGTAGGAAAAAAAAAGGTCTATGGAGCGCTAAATGTCTATTATCTATAGAATACCCCCTCCCTCTTTGGAACGGTGTGTTTTCTCTATGGTTACAACACAAATATCGAATTTGTGCGTATTATTTCGAAATAATTAACTGATATAATTTTATTCTTTATTATTACCTTCAACTAGTAAAGTAAAAGCAACATTATTAACTTCGGAGTTGGTAGTATATTGTGGGTCACTGGTGAAGGCAAATAATTGAATTATGTATGTGCAATTGAATCCATGAACCGGCTCGGTGATTATGCATGACTCCATTATATCAGTGGTCTCTAAAGTTTTTTTTTTTGTTAAACTCTATTAGTAAATTTTATTTTGTATGACTATAGTACACATAATCCGGCAATAATTTTATGTAAGAGCAATTAATGTGGTGTATTGCTAAATCATCATTGAACTATCTAGTATTTCTGCGTGATGATATTAGGCGAAACAGTACTTTTCTCTCTGTGCTTAATTAACACCGGTGCTGTATTATTTCTATTAATTTATTACATAATAACATTGTCTGATTTAGAGTGTGATTACCTAAATGCCCAAGAATGCTGTGATAAACTGAATTACTGGTTGGTGCCAAAGTATATTGCCCACACTTTCATTACCTTTTTATTGCTGACTCATGGGCAACTTGTATTGTTTTTCCTGAATTTGCCCTTGTTTATATGGCTAACATATGAATATTTTACGATACCTCAATGTAATCTTGGAAAATATGACCCAGCAGAGATTCTGAACCGCGGAGAGCTTCGAAAACATCTAAGGGATCTTATGATCTATGTAGGATATTATTTGGTGTCTTTCTTTATTTACCTTTATTCTTTCATACTAGCACTTCTAAAAGGCAATCCCATAGCTGGTTCTGATGATCAGATTGTGACTGAAATTTAAAAATGGCAGAAAATCCAAAAACTTCAACATTTGAAGAGGTGGTAGATAATGATGACAGCAGTCTTTCCTCATCAGATGACTTGAAATGTGCAAAGGTATCTTTACCTAAAAATATAGCTGCATATATAGATAAAAGAGAGCTACACAGGGATGTAGATCCTATAACTTGTGACAGCGAATTGGTAGAGAAAGTAATGAACAATTATGTTATAGTCAAACGAATATTAAGAACTATATCATGGCAGGAAAAAATGATATGCAAGCATGTATGTTCGTTGTGGCATTCTGCTGTACTAGCACTACTGAAAGAGCAACAGGGACCTACTGATTGTGCCATAGCATTAAAACATCATGCACCATCAAAAAGCATCATGATGTTCAAGCAATCTGGAACTTTATACAATGAGCCCTTGGCAGTTTTTACATTTGCAAATGAAATGGGCTTTAATATGTCACACAAATGTAGATCAATTTCACCATACCCATGCGTCCCACCATGCTCTTATGAACACACCAGTATGTATTATCATAATTCAAGTATAATCAACTTTAATATTAAAATATACTGATTTCTTGTTAATATTTCAGTGGTGGATGTATTACAAAACATTGTGAGTGCACCCAAAAATTGTATGTTGACCGTGAGGAGTAACTGTATCTCATTTATGCCGCTTCCATTATCACCAACTTATGACTTTAGGATTACACAGAAAATGTTCTTGCGTCCAAATCCATTCATAAGTTGTCTTTGTATACCAATGATCCCAGATGTTGAGTTTAAAGTTATTAGTATCAGAAATGTAGAAGAAATGCAAAAGAAATTCTATGATGTTATCGATGAACTGGAAAAAAAGTACATATTTAAAACTGTTTTGGCTTATGTCACTGAGGCGTTCCTGTTCCATTCCGTGGAAGAAGTAGTCTTTTTGAATTATTTGAAAAAAGCGTATGTATAAAACTGTATTTATCTTATTTGTATTTAGATGATAATGTTTAATTAGGTGATCATTTTATTTACAGACAGCCTGATATTCCCTATGCACTTGGTGGTTGTATTGTTGAAGATGTAATATATGATAATAAAAGCATAGCTGATATTGTGAAGAGTAATAATGAGAATGTTGAATTTGTAAGTGGAACCTTAGTAAATGTTGGACTATTCCTTGTTCCAAAAGGTTCAAACAGATGTAATTTTGATTCATTTTCACTTGTTTTGAAGTCTTCTGAATGGGCTAAAGCAAGGATACAAAAATCTATAAATGAGGTATGTATTTACTATCAAAATGTAGTAAAAGGTAATTTCTTATATTTAAGACATCAATGTATCTATATATATATATAAAATTAGATGTTACTATGTAGATTCCCATATAGCCTCTGAAGAAGTTGTCTTGAAGAGCAGGTTGAGATTGATTAGTTAATTGTAAATATTATTTTAACAAGTTTCAGTTGGATTGAACCCTTTTGGTAAGGATAACTTTACAAATAAATGTTCATTGTGTAATGATGATTTAATCAATTTACAGTTTGCAAGTATGATACCACAATTTGAGCATAGTATTGCATTAAAATTGTCTTGTGTGGGTCGTGATCAAAAACATGAAATTGAACTGAAATATTTCCGAGCGGCGTTTCCTTATACACGGATAATTGGTTGTTATGGAAATGGAGAATTGGGCCTAAGTCATCCTGAGAGACCGAATGCTGACACTGGTGCCAAGCGATACCGATATGATCGAGGAGAACAATTTGGAATCATGTACTCTTACTCTACAGTTTTTGTGTACATTGGATGGGGGAAACAAATATCAAATTGGGATGCTTAAAAGAAAAAAATTAAAATACAGAATTCACACTTCTTTGCTTAAATTTAAGGATTGGAATTAAAGTTTTGTAGCATAGACAATAGAAACTGCATAATTAAAACCATTTAAATTAGTCTACATACTAAGAACTACTTCTAATTGTTTTGAAAATTTGCATTTAAAAATGTATGTGTTGAAAAAATAACAAATCTTAGGGATTAATTAAAAAAGTTTCTGTGTTTGCTTGCAAATGGTAATAGATTCAATTAGCGGTCATATCCAATCAATGGAAGATTGTGGCTGAAATTAGTTAAGATTTTTTTTTATAAAGTACATACGATAAGCACATTCATTTAGTTTATGGGAATACATAGGTGATAATAATTATGTTATTATTACTGTCTATTCAGAACAGTAAAATTTAAATAATGCTTAGAAAGACAATTCAATATTATTAGGTGTTGTCGTGATTTTGATTAATGCTTATTTGTAGTATTCTTTTATCCATAAAAATTACTATTACGTATAATATTTTATCAGTGTCTATGTTAAATTATTTGAATACACATATGTTATACTATTTATATAATAGTAAGTATAATATATAAAAAATTATAAATTATGATAATTTTAAGATGTATTGGAAATTGAAATGTTTTACCATAATATAATAAACATCTAAGTGTAGAGTCAATTATTTTAAATAAGTGGAAAAAACATACAAGTGCAGAGGAGTAGGTGCCACCACTCTCCCTATTTTAGTCTTGAAGCAGTAATCTATTTTCTTTAAAATATGCTGGGATAACTGTTGTATTGCGAAACTGGAACTTCAAACCTGTTTCATGTCGCATGGTTGTTTTTGCGCTGTGGATATCTATCTATGTACTCCGGTAACCACTTGGACCACTAAACCGCGAGGTCGCAGCTAAACTAAAGATAAGGTTGGTTATCCAGATAGGGCCCACATGGTTTTAATTGGCTATCTGAGCCCATATACGTTTTTTTTATTGCAAAGATGAGTGGACGAGCTCACAGCCCACCTGATGTTAAGTGGTTACTGGAGCCCATAGACATCTACAACGTAAATGCGCCACCCACCTGGAGATATAAGTTGTAAGGTATACTGAGTTAACGGCTGCCCCACCCTTCAAACCGAAACGCATTACTGCTTCACTGCAGAAATAGGCAGGGTGGTGGTACCCGTGCGGACTCACAAGAGGTCCTACCGCCAGTAAAAAATACGTGACATGGTTTTATTATATTACTATGAGTAAACCGAACTTACTGTCCACGTTTTAGGTGGGTGTACTGTGGATCACAACTTAAACACAACCTTGAGACCTGATATTGACTTTTCACAAAACGCCCTGTTTCAAGATAATAAATCAAATACAGGTAGTAGGACGTCTTCTGAGCCCACACGGGTAGGTACTACCACTCTGCCTGTTTCTGCCGTAAAGTAATGCGTTTCGGTTTGAAGGGCGTGGCAGTTGTACTGTCAAAAGTGAAGAACTCGTGTCCCAGAATTGGTGGCGGCATTTACTTTGATGATGTTTATGGGTTCCGGTAACCACTTAACACCATGTGGACCGTAATCTTATCCACCCATTCAAGCAATAAAAAAAGGGAATTTGTTCTGAATAATTGCTTGAAATTATTCGATAATCCCATTTCCGACATACTAGGACACTTACCACCTCCGAACAATCATCACCAGAGCCGCTGCCTTCACGCGGTGGATACTCTACATCGGATTGAACTTTGTTTTTTTTTATTGCCAAGATGAGTGGACGAGCTCACAGCTCACCTGATGTTAAGTGGTTACTGGAGCCCATAGACATTTACAACGTAAATGCGCCACCCACCTGGAGATATAAGTTGGATGGTCTCAGTATAGTTACAACGACTGCCCCACCCTTCAAACCGAAACGCATTACTGCTTCACGGTAGAAATAGGCAGGGTTTTTTTGGAAGCGCATAATACGGTATAATAATAGTGAAACATAGTCGTCTATTGTCCAGCTAAAGGAAAGTCCTACCTTGTGACATGTTCTGTCCATGTACTATATTAAAATACCAATCACTCGTAATTTTGAAAGTTTCAATATCAACAGAAACGAAATACTGATTGGTGATAGGGAGTGATTATGAGTTATTTTTGACAGGTTATTTTAATTAGTGAATAAAAGAAGTATCGGAAGAATCTACCTGAATATTCAGATTTCACAGTGAATTGTAGCAATCTTCGATAATATACTTAATATTTGAGGTCTCAATGGATGATTAGTCCGGTCTCTTATTTTTCCTCTGCGTTCAGTTTTCAGGATGGAACGGTCGAGTAGCGATTATACAGTTTATATGAGTCTCGAGGGAGTAGTAGTAATCACTCTCAGACGTGCATGGTTATTTCACTTAAGATAACATTGACTGTGAGTGCATTTAAACAGGTATATTTATAATAATAAGAAACCTATACTTTAAATACTTGCTCAGAGGGGTTCATTCGCATTAATCTATACCAACTTTTATTTCTACATCTTCAACTTAACCAAGCTAAGTGAAGGTGAGCTTTATTTTATTTCGATCATTTCATTTTAAGCAGCATTGATATAAGTATTCTGTTTCGATCTAACTCTCTAAACAGTTTTTAGAACGTTATATGACAATAGTAAATTGATATCTATGTATATACTTTAGCTGAATATATTCTAGTAAATCATTAAACTGAAATTAACGAGATACTGCCAAGCGTGATGGCTGTAAATGTTAGAAAAAGAGCTTTGTCTGTTTTAATTAAGGCTCTTTTTGCAATATATTTAGTAAATACCACCAATGATCAACTAACTTGCTGGGCCAGATGACCATTTGTGAGATTTATCTCATATTCTTTATTGTCACTGTTATTAAGTCTGTTTACGTGTAGCTAGACCGAAAAACTACTGAACAAAAACATTATCGCTGCTCCCCACAGACACAGCCCACTGAGTTTCTCGCCGGATCTTCTCAGTGGGTCGCGTTTCCGATCCGGTGGTAGATTCTGCGAAGCACGACTCTTGCTAGGGTTCGTGTTAGCACGTCGTCAGGTTTGAGCCCCGTGACCTCGCCTACTAGCCCGGTGAATCTAGAATTACCCCTCGAGGTTACTAGAATAGGTAGGAAAAAAAAAATCGCTGCTCTCAATATAAGTAACTGGTACGGACAACGGGCTTACATGAACAATAACCGTCTGACTTACAGATCGGCTTCGAAGAAGTTTATTTGTTTTTATCTGTTGCTTAATGGAGTATAGCGTGACTGTTATGGAGCTAGTAGACATGCAATCATAATGTAAACGGATTAAACCCAACGCACTTGACATTGATCATAAACATGACCTAAAAACCAGACACTATTGTCGGAGTATTTATTACGATTAAAATGAAGCTGATCGGTATCTATATTACAGTAAATTAATCAAAAATTTAACAGTAACGTGTATGTTATTTATATTCAATGCGAGGCTTAAAACATTGATATCCAAATGGAATATCAACAATAAAAATATGAAATAAAGTGAAAGAATGAAGGAAAAGAAGAAAAATGAAAGAGATTTATACGTTTCGTCACTGGATTTATTATGGTTGTCATATGTAGCTAAAAGGGAAGATACTGTTAATTAAATATTCGAACATAGGTTTTTTTAGAAAAACTAAATTACATTTTATAATATAACCACCTTACTCATTGGCTCACGGATGCTTAATAACCTCATATTTAAAGCTGAACGTACTTTGTACGTTGTCTTTTGCTTCTTTAATTCGCTACGATTTGCTGTACTCTTATAATTATTGTTGTCCATAAGTAACAGTGACCCCCATTATTGGCTGGGTTGTATGGCTCATTCGTCTACCTTCGAAGGCATTAAAAGAGTGAGTTTTATTAATTTATAATCCAAATACAAAATAAATAATCCCATCAGCGTTTAATGTGAACATTAGATTCTGCAGAATATTAATAGTCAAATAATTATTATATGTTATTCTAATTTTTCTAATTTCTCAATTAGAATTGTTCTAAATTCAATCAAAATATGTGAATCAAAATATATACATGTAATTAAAAAAACCGCTTAAATAGCAAACCGAACTAACAATGAATTTAATTATTTTTTAAATCCTGTCAACAGCGACAAAAATATTAGAGCGAAATTATATAAAATGATTGTACTGTTAGCGGTTCTTGATGCGTCTTCAAACTTTTCAAATTAACCGAGCGTCTTGAAGCCGTCGAGAGTGACTTTCAAAGATCCTTTTAGATCTAAATAAACATACATACATAGCTAATAAATGTATGTTGAATACAGGACTATGTTGTAAAACTCAAATTTAGTTTTTGAAGGGATATGAGTTCGAGAATAATGAGATGCTCCGAAAAAGCGGGGTGGGCTTCGCTGGTAAGTGGTAAGTGGTAGTTACAGACAGTGCTCAGCCACAAGGCCGCGAGACCGCACGCTCCTCACAGCTATCTCCCGCCAACACTCGGCTAGAAAGTCACGCGTGCTTTGATATCGTCCGTGAATCTCTTGCGTGTGTTTTAATTCATAACATAAACTATATCAGCAAAAATAATTAGTTTTTTGCTGTCGATGTGACTGCGAATTGTGTTCGGTATGTACGTCAATTAGTTGGATACTGGGAAAGTTTTAATAAATATCATATTTTGGTATAAATTAATTTGACGTAATATTTCATTCACCTTAAGTTTCTATTATAGTTCAAAACATAATCTGTTTTTTTTTATATATAACGTATTTTACTTCCCTAAATTTTAATCAGTCCAAAACGATGCTATTAGTTTAATTCATAAAGTTATAATTTTGTATTGAGTAATTAATTAAAATAAAACTCGTTGTAGATAAAGTAGTTGAATATTATAACGATGAATTTAAGTAAGTACATCATTAATCTGTATAATAGGCCCTCATATATTATTCGGACTTTCATAACACTCGTTAATCATTCGACCACCATCAGACGTGCATAAATAATGAATAAATTGTAAGAACCCTAAAAATAAATAAATATTGTTATCGGTACGGAGGCTTCATTGTTTTCTAATGTATAGAGAAAGGTCGATATCACATAACGAAGAGGCTGTGTGAATGTGAATGATTATGCGAATAAAAACAAAAACGTAGCATTTGTACATGACATTGATATTAAACTCTGCTCTAATGCTAATGCAGCGGGAAGAAAGGTGACTGCGAGAGCATTGTAACGCGTTCACTTTCTCCGCGATCCCAAAACATTAATCTCTTGCTCATCACTACGTGATTACGTTATACCTACGTATTGTGCTTCGTCAGCGTATTATTTCAACCTTTCTACTTAATATTACTTTATAACCACAAAAAATTTATGGGCAATAATCATTTGACTGAAAATCGATATTTCATTAAAAAAAAAAAGTTAAATTTCCCTTTAAACAGGTCATCAGTTGTGTTGGGATAGAAAACCCGAAGTCACTAAACCGTTTAAGGAAGCAAAAGTGAAGTGAAGTGGACATCGTATTTAAATAAAAAAACACTCGCGTTATATAATATTTCGTGGATGCGCTAGAACACTTGGGATTGAGTGAAAGTTATAACGTTTGCGTGGGAGAGTCCGAGGAAGACAAAGCTAAAAGGAACAATGGATCACCTGTTCCGGCAGCGTCGGATTAGTGTACCGAAGCGGTGAGTATCAAACTACACAAATAAACTCATCAAGAACATCAAGTTTTCTTTCCTGAGAAAAACTCAACAATGCACAAAAAAATGTCACAAAAATAGTATGGACTAATGGAGTACTAAAATAATATTTTGTCTATAAGGGCATCACGATCAGGCTATAAAAAGTATTATATTTTTAGGTAAATAATTGATTTTTATGTAATGCAATCGTTAGAAAATTCTGTAGCTCATTTAAATTGATCTTAACATTGGACAGATGTTGTTTTAATGGCATCGATTTGCGCATACAATTGATGATTTCCTTAGACAGGTGAATGACACGAACCGAACACATAAACGACTGCGTTGTCGAACGTTTTTGTCGTGAATATATCGAGCATTGTTGCACTAACTTACTATTGGAGCATTGACTTTATTTAAAACCTTTAACAATGGCCATTCTATAGAAAAGTGTCATTAAACTACTTATAAAAACAAGTGAATAGGCTTCGATGCCTAAGTCTTTAAGCGTATGTGCATGCTTTGATATGGTATAGTTTATTACTTTTGTTGCTTAGATGGATTTACGAGTTCACGGTCCACTTGACATTAAGCGATTACTGGAATCCATCTATCGGGTTCTTTATGCTTGCCTCGCTTCAGAAATCGGCATGTTGGCGGTGTTTACCGGAAGCTGTAACACCCCATTGCCAGTAAACACTGATTAGTGGTCGCAGTATGCTGCTATGATACTCAGAAAAGAACTATAAATAATTCGATGATTCGCTTAATCAATGCTTACGAACACCCACGGAAAGAAATTTAATGGTGATATTCTAAAAACCACGAAACCATCAGTCTAAAAAAATAAGCTGTATTTTGAAAACTTACGGCATCATTAATGAGCACCATTAGTCTTTCTCTAACACAAAACATCCTGTTTAACTTCCTGTGTTTATTTAATTATCATAATCGTTCTTTTAATTTATGAATCTTTTTAAGAAGGGGAATATTATATTTTCTGTATTTTACATTTTCGTAAACTGTATTTTTGTTTGTTTGTAGCTAGTTATCAATTACAAGGTGTAATTGTGATTCGGCCATTGCGTTTAGCAAAAAATTTTCTTTATATATTATTCATACACTCAAATAGTATTCGTTTTGTTTAGCGTCGTTTGTCTAAGGCGCTCGGGCAGCTGTTAGCAAATCCCACTCCTCCTGGCTGAGCCTTTGCTCGCCCACCTGTCCTGGTGAAGCTGGAAAGGCCTTCGGGCCACCAGTAATCCTTCAATCATAAAAAAGTTTATATGATATCATACGGTGATGGTTTCTGGCATCAATATTATGGCCCTATGAACGTTTTGTTTAATTATTCCCTTAAAAGAGTTCACGGTTCACCTGGTATAAGGGGTTACCGGAGCTTATACATTTGAAAAAGTGAGGGCTGCCGTCTATCTTAAGTCTCGAGGTAGAAGTCATACAGGCATGGAATACAGCTAATTGTCGGCTGAGTATCGATTTTACTTCTTAAGGAACAGTTAGGGGGCAAGGAACGGACAGCAAGAGGGAATATTGACACATTGTGGTGGTGGTATGAGTTGTATTAATAAATAAATTGATTTCACAGATTTAAAACGATATTAAAAGTGAAATACAACGATGCTACTATCGAATAAAAAAGCATGTACCCCGCATGAGTTTCTTTATTTTGAATCAAATTTTATTAGCTGTAGTTTTTACATGTTGTTCTTGCGGCTTCGAAAAAATTGCGTTCCAAAAAAGGTTTTGTCCGACTTTTTGTTACAAAATAAAGTTTATTTTGTTTTATTTTTAACCGAAACTCTTTTTTATCAATATTATTAACACTTTTTGAGGAAACGACATCGAAGATTTCCACCTAACGGATGATCTGTTTAGAAGACCGACGGTTCTAATGTATTTTATTTTTAGGAATGTAGGATTATGAGTGGCCTTTCCAGTTTCACCAGGACAGGTGGGCGAGCAAAGGCTTAGCCAGGAGGGTTTTGCTAACAGTTGTCCGAGCGTCTCCGAAGGAGACTTAACAACTCAAAAGCAGCTGTTTTGCGAATGAATCTTCAAAAAAACATATTTTTGCTTACGTTTGCACTCATTCTCTAAGGTTCAAAAATTACAAGAAATATTTGTATTATTCTCTTGGTTCCTGTGAAAATATTTCAGTTATTACTCTCGTTATCAACATTACGTTCCGCCTCTATAATTTTTTTCTTTTCTCTTTTCATATTCCCACAATCAGGATTTTCCATTTTCCCATAATCATAAAATTCTTTATTCGTAACGGAACACTAATTTATATGCTATTTTAATTCTTTATTAACTAAGGAAAGTGGATTTAGTTGCCTTATTTTAGTTTTAAATCAAATTTAAGACATAAAAAATCTAGATTAGGCATCAAATGACAGATCGTTACATCTAAAATATAAAACTTTCCAATTTATTTTCTAGCATTAGAAAAGTTCAAAATTTGCATTTTTGCTATCATTGAATTGACATTGAAATAAGACGATATTGAAAATCTGAAGAGTAAATTTTGTTTATTAGGGCTCTACAGCCAAGATGGTAAGAAAATCCTTATAATTTGATAAAACCTCTGTCCATACGTATAGCCATTATGCTCGCTGAGAGTTTGTAGACTATGTTTTTTCTCTGTTTTTTATTGTTTATGAACTACCAAGCTCGCTACTTACTACTGTTAAATTGTTACTGGGAACCACACGCACGTGATGGTCACCGCCGACCGTCTGACATAATGTCAAAGTCCGAATTATATTGTGATTGTTGAAACCGGAATGCGTGACTATTTTGTGTCTAAGGTAAATTGCACAATTCGATTTAAGACAAATAAAATTAATGTTTGTAACATATTTTTTATTTATAAACTCCTGTGCGCAGTCTTTCATTACGGATAAGCGGCTTGCTTCGTATATGGATCATAAAAAATATCGGATTTGAAAATTAAACTACACACATTTATTTTATACTAATTTAATGGTTACATTCAAATCGATAGGGCTGTTATATATAATTTCTTTTTGTTGCATTGACGGTGGACGATCTCACAGCCCACCTAATGTTAACTGGTTACTGGAGCCCATAGACATCTACAACCTAAATGCGCCACCCACTTTGAGATGTAAGTTGTGAGATCTCAGTATAGTTACAACGGCTACCCCATCCTTCAAACCGAAACGCATTGCTGGTTCACGGTAGAAATAAGTAAGGTGGTGGTACCTACCCGTGTGGACTCACGAAAGGTCCTACCACCAGTAAAAATAACCGTTTACAGAAAAAATGCCATTATCATAGTTTGAAGGAACACACGTCCTACAATTACTGATGTTGAGAAATGTTTCTTGACGAGAAATCGCGTTCATGCTCTAGTTGACTGCAGAAGATCCGCCAGTTCTATGCGGTCTTCGTTTTGTCTCGTGAATCGAAACAACTAAATTATTGTGTGCTAATGTTTTCTTTTTTTTTTTTTTTTTCCTACCTATTTTAGTAACCTCGAGGGGTTATT
>ASCI01136413.1:0-10908 GCA_002197625.1 Bombyx huttoni
CCAAAAATTTGGATTTTTTTTCTGCTCCCTTAATTTTTGTGAGAAGTATATCTGCCAATTGTGTAGAAAACAAACGCTACCATGTCTTGACCTTTGAAACTTTGAAATCAAAATTATAATAATTAAATATCGCATAAGAACCAATTTTAGTACCTAAATGGTCTGACCTTGTTCAGCCTCAAACTGTTGTTATAACATTCAAATATGTTCAATTACGAATGTTTAAATGTTTATTGGTTGTAGGGTCTTTTGTTGATTTTTGTTGGTACGTTTGTTTGTACAGTTGGGTACGTACACGTGATAGAGTGCGCGCGTTATTGAACGGGTGTCATCGGTATATTTCTTGATAGTATTTTACATTAATGCAATCGAAACTAATTATATTACAGGAATTAGAAGAATACGAGAAGAACGGCGACGTAAAACTGAACCTAGCATTTTCGCGCGACCAAGCGAACAAAGTGTACGTTACACATTTACTCGAAAATAATATGGACGAACTATGGGATGTTATCGGAAATAGGAATGGAAATTTCTACATTTGCGGGTAATGTATTTTTATTGAAATATAATGTGAATAGATAATGGACTACCGCAGGACGTGATGATCCAACCGACGTCTGGTAGTTGTACCTTAGTGAAAAGCTTCGATCAACATCTCAAGGGAATTTACCTTATCCAGTTAAGAGTCAGGGTTAAGGATCAAGAGCTTGGTGCAAAATACGGCAATTCTTTATACAAGGGTGGCGTGAAGAATCCTCTCTTGGGACCTAACCACTGTTCGCGTACGCAACGCCGTCCGCCATTAGCCGCAGTATATTTTTATAATATATTTTTGAATGATGTTTTAATTATATCACTCTAGTAATGGCAATATAGTGTACAAAGAATACGATAACAATCTATTTCGATTTTCGATTTTTTGATCATGGCGCTGACGGTAACTAGAAATCGGTTAATATAAAAATTCGATTCGTTGTAAATTAAAATACAGTGCATGATCTCGATTTCTTGAGAAACCCTATGTTCTATGTTTATTTTGTATTGTATGTTGTGAATATTTTGATTTGTAAATATTCCTTTTTTTTTTCAGTGACGCGAAGAACATGGCTGTGGACGTTAGGAACATTGTGCTGAAAACTATAAAGGAGAAAGGCGGACGCACTGAGACGGAGGCCGTGCAGTTCCTAAAGAAGTTAGAATCCGTCAAGAAATATTCTTCAGACGTGTGGAGTTAAACTCCTGCACCGAGAGCGTTCACTCGACGAAACTTCCTGTTCTATAAGAATGGAATGCTGACAAAGTTCATAAAGACAAGCATTAACGATTGTGATGCGCAACTACTTGACTAATTTGTACAAGAGGACAGTGAATTTCAGAAATTTGAACAAACTAGTAATATAATAGAATGAAATGTTAACTTCAGTAAATCTGATAAACAGGTGATTAGGTGGTTTGCGATAGGTAATTCCGGACACAGATATGTCCATGTTCCTTAAATCAGTAACAAAAGTTCCAACACTGTTCACGAACTAAAACGTTTATTTTATATGTATGGTACCTACAGGAGAGCAGTAAAGAAATTATTTTAAACGGGTTTGCTAGTTGTGAGACCGGGAAAGTGAATGGTTTTAATGGTTTGTTTTTTTTTTAATTTTATTTTTAATTGGCATTGTTGTCAACTGTAGTGTTTACATGACAACTCGACCTCTTTCTAGGTTTTCCGACGTAAGCAAATTGAGGACTGTAACGAACTATAGGTCTACCAGGATCTGATGGCAAAAGGGGAAAAAAGAAATTAACGCTAGCAATACTGGGGAAATTTGAGTAAATCGTTTTGATACTTTTCTTTCTTATAGCGACTGATTCTGTGTGTGATGCATGCTAATACAAAATTTAACAAATGATCAAGGATGATTTTTGAAAATCTTACTGTGGCGAATGTGGGGTTCGAAATTTAGATGAAAACTCCCAATTAATCTGTTCATTAGTTTATTAATTGATTATAAGCTATCAGAAGTCGAAAATGGTTCCAAATACTGCACATACATAAAAAGTCTTCATCGGAAAACGAGGAAGGTGCAGTACTTATGATAAAATTAAAGAAAATGAAATTCATTTTTGTTCCTTAATGATTCTCTTCCTCAATTGAAGTTGATTTCCTCCCGAAGAATTTGTAGCAATTTCATGACAGTGGGTATTTCATTTCGTACAGTGTAAAACTTGTTTATCTTTTTTCTGATCAATTCTAAATCAAAACTATCTATCCAATTTTTTTTGCCGACTTTCCTCTTTTTATCGGGCATACTAAATACGCCTCTGTTAGATCTCTCTTCAGCAACAATTCGTCTTATGATAGTATTAGAAACCCCTGAAAAAAACCAAAGCTTAGTATACATAATATAATACACAGGAAAAATCCAATAAACCAAAGTATCAAGATGCAAGTTCCTCGAAATTTCGGTTGACAGATGAGATTTATTTGTTGCCATTTAAAAATTGTTTTTTTTTTTAATTTTGCCATTTGATTTTGGTAAACCTACGATTCAGATCTGCGTAGGTAGTTCTTGCAAAATATTATGTTGGTGTTCAAATTAAATTTCAACAGATTTGGAGTTTGGTTTTGTCATACAAAGAACTAAAACTGTGTAGTGAGATAATTTGCAAATTAAATCTCATTTAATCATTATTTAATTCGTATAGGTAGCGTAAGGTTTACTTTCAATATATTTATTAATGTGATGAATGGATAAGTAGCTCATTTTTATTGGCCAAATAATAACTATTATATTATTTTAATGCGGAATGAAGACATGATTAAATCTTGAAAATACTGGACAAGCTCTGCGCTAAGAAATAGGTTTTAAAGTGAGCCTGAATGATTCCAAGTTTACCTAATAATATAATTTAAAAAATATAATTTGTATAATTTTAATCAAATTTCTATCTGTAAATAATTGCCTATTAACAAATCCAGTGAATACTACCTATTCAAAATTATTGGGTGTATCAGATTTTAAACGTAAAACGTAAATTGACTTTTTACTTTTGTTATTGTTAATTGTTATTTTAAATACTTTTAATATTTATACGTACAGGGTCTGGTCGATAAATAAACTATTGAAATAATGATATTATAATAATATTATATGGTACATTTCATTTCAAGAAGGCTGTCGTAAAAATATTGCATATACTGTTACATTTTTATTTGTGTAAGTGGACATGGGACATAGTATACGTACTTTTATAAAAATACGAATTTATAATAAAAATTAACAAAATCTTAACTGCATTTTTATTGCTATTATATTATTCAAATTTTCTTTATTCGAAGGATCAAATGGATAAATTCCAGTCATTATTTGTTTCACTTATTAGCATTAATATTTGACGGGAGCCTGCTATTGGGTGAGATTCTTTTGCCTTTGTGCTGCTTCGGCCGGCGTAGGTACAGGCTGATGATAACTAGCCCTTAACCTATGCATCAGCCAGCTGAGTTTCTCGCCGGATCTTCTCAGCGGGTCGCGATTCCGATCCGGTGGCAGATTTATTCGCGAAGCAGTTGCTCTTGAGTTGTTAGGTCTCCCTCGGAGGCGCTCGGGCAACTGTTGGCAGATTCCACCTCTCCTGGCTGAGCCTTTGCTCGCACTGTCCTGGTGAAGCCTTCGGGGCACCAGTAATCCTTCAATCATAAAAAAAACAACTAGCCGATACAGAGGTAGGCTATGAACTCGCTCGTCTATCTAGTGCTAAGATTATTCAGAATTCCGTTTATTACACTGTATAGAGAACTGCCGATAAGCCATCTAGTATTATGATTTCATTGGAATATAAAAATGGCTTTTTTATTCAACTAGAGTACAACTTAGCGTTACATTCAGAATGCCGTTACAGTGTAGGTTAGTAGTAGTAATAAATACCTTTGCAAATCGACTGTCCCGCCTTTCAATCCGAACACATGACTACTCCGTGTTAAAAACAAGCCTTTTTATTTTTCTAGGCATTCTTTTTTCAGAGCCCAGGTCACTCATTACCTGACAATATGCTGTAACTATATAGACCAAATGATTTTATGTTCACGATCGACTTCCACGATGACGGAATAACATTGTGTTACAAAAATCAAACCCGAAAAATTATAATTTACGTAATTACTGGTGGTAGTACCTCAAATGTTAAGTGTATCATCTATGGTAGGACCTCTTGTGAGTTCGCACGGCTAGGTACCCCCAACCTGCCTATTTCTACCGTGAAGCAGTAATGCATTTCGGTTTAAAGGGTGGGGCAGCCGTTGTAACTATACTGAGGCCTTACAACTTATATTTCAAGGTGGGTGGCGCATTTACGTTGTAGATGTCTATGGGCTCCAGTAACTACTTAACCTCGGGTGAGTTGTAAGTTCGTCCATATATGCCATAAAAAAAATAAAAAAAACAAGATTCGTGCCAACTTTTAATCTAGTAAATTGAAGTTTTAGGCTTTATTGTTAATTCATGGTTTATGTGGTTTTAATTGATTATGGGGTCCTTAGGTCCTTACAAGTGGCAAACCATTATATTTCATATAACGGGGCCAGCACAGCCTCGGGACAGAAACGTGCGATTGCTTCGTTTTATAGGTATACGAAACCACCTCAGGATTAAGCCACAAAAAGGGATATTTTCAATAAAATTTTCATACATTTTTAAAACGATAATTTATTGATTTAACCGCAAATATATTAGTTTATGTACAAGTTAGGGACGTCAACAAAATGCAAACAGACAGCCTGTATTGTATCAATAAATCAACTTGCGAGTCGATTACAATTTAATACAGCTCGACTGACTTATTTATACTATGATAATCAAACAGCTAAAAACTGCACACTTCAAAATTATGGAAGTTTATTTTAATACTAAATTTACCAGATAAGCACTACACATAACGAAATACAAGCGAATCAATAAAACAAACTAACTCTCAACACATTAAATACTGCAATAAACCGTAAAGAACATTCAAGTATCAAATTTTCCTATGACTACTCAATTTCTACTATATACATGAATTTATACTAATTTCTACAACGAATTCAGGATTTTATTAACGCTCATTATAAAATCGTTATGAACATTCGTATGCCAAAATACACTTGTAACGTAATTAAAAAGTGCCATTTGAAAGAAAAATTATAAGACATCGAGTGATGTTGAGTTGGATATTTTAAATTTGGATGAACATTACAAAAAAAAGGTCAACCGTTAGGTATGTTTAAAATTGTCAAATTAAGTACATACTGTGTACATTTTACATGAGTGCAAAAAATTCGATGTAACGACTTCATTCATACAATTACATCAACGAGCACGCAATTAAGTTTACAACAATTTACACATACTTTAAAAATTGTAACAACTGTACATAACTATACAATTTCAGTCTTTACTCATTACAAACAATTACTTGAACTTTTTTCAGTTAACCCTTTTAGACGTTTCCAGAAGATTTATAGTAAGTTAAAAGTAATATAATTGTGACAAAACAATAAAAGCTCTCGTATGACTAACGGATGCAGTAAATTGCGAGTATGTAGAAAAAATGCACAAGAGTTAAACAGTGAGAACGAAAGGCACATTTTTAAGGCATAACAACCATTGTAAAGTATTCGAAATCAGAAATATTTTATTCAGACTGTTTAAGCACTAGTTATGGGAGTTGTGGAAAAAGATGGGCATGAGACATGATATTATTACGTTATAATGAGCATCCCGAATTTATTCAAAAGCTCTAACTTATCGCCTCAGCAAAACCGCCCTTGTAGGAGGCAAATGTACTATTATAATTCTAAAATATACTACAAAATCCTCATTCTTTTATCATTTAAAATTTCGAGTTCCAGTTATGCGAGAGGGAGCTTGTGTAAAGATAAAACGACATAGCAAACATTAGTAACAACCATAAATTGACCCACTATTGTGTAAACTTATGTACCATTTTGAAATAGGTAACGCATAAGTATTATTGTAGTTACTAATATTAAAGTATCAAATGCTAACAAAATTTAAAAATAACAAAAACCTATGAATTTTATATATTGTATGTTTCAAAAATTTTATATTAATTATGAAATTGAGATTGATCAGGTAGATCAAACTCACAAAGAGTTTATCATAACAATATAGTCTTATTCTGTTTTTCACAATATACAAATGTTAAACATATGTAATTTCGTAAAATTATAGTCAGTTTTACAATAAAAATATTAATAATAATAATAATAATAATAGTGGTTCGCAGCTCGGCATGGTATCGAGCTGAGGTATGCGCTCAGGAGTCTGGTGGAACATCCCACTCCGCCAGGCCGCGTTCTACTAGTTCTCTATTCAGGAATATGACTTGCTGAAATAATTAATAACATTTTAAAATATTTATAGATTATGACATTATATGCTGAAAAAAAAACGTTTTTTTAGTAGCATGTTTTCATTATAATAACATAATAAAAGTAAACTTAAAATCGTTTCAGCAATGCCAGAAATTATTAGTTATACGATTTTGTAATGTTTACATTGATTAGAAATATAGATATTTTATTGTCCTTACAAATCTAGACTATACAATAAGCCATGTGACTCACTTGAGGATGCAACGTGAGGTATAGATGTACAAGTGGCAGGCCTGTCTCATCGTAGCCTGCGACCTGCGCGTGTAGGAGCTGCCCCGCAGTCAAACCAGCCATTATACGTAAAGCCTCTCCACTCCACTCTACTGAATACAGAAAGAAAATATCCATAAATTTAATGATTTTCACATTTAATATAATGTTAAAGCTGAAACATACTAACAAGCAATGACCATCACCGTTAGATGGGTGAACTTAATCAGGAACTGCATATATATTCAAAGGCGAAAATGTATACTTTAATATTTCAGTTTTCAGTAAAAATTACAGAGCAAAAGTGAAGAAAATGAACAAACTATAATCAACATGACATATAAAGTGGGTTAAATGTAATGTGATGAAAAAACGAAATTTCAAAAGATATTAGGTGATTTGAAAGCAAGTATATAGAATTTAACCATTGTTAGCTGGTTTCACAAATGCTAAGAGAGCCTCCGTCGCCTGGAAAGGCAGTGTCATAAAATCGGAGCGGATCTGTTTGAGCTGATCGTTGTCAACAGTGAGATATCCACCGAAGTCCACTAGTTTCACGACAGATGTATCATTATCTTCAGAGGTAGATATCACTTGGGCGCGATACCAATTATTTTCAGTAGGCGCAGCACAGATAGCTCCCTCTGTAAAAACATTCACATATTGTATTAAAAGTTTGTTCTGTTATACATGTTACTATAGGAACTCAATTTCTATAGTAACACTGGTTTAAACTTTTTTGCAACTCTTAAAAACAATATGAACATTTCACATCTTATAAATCACATTGATAGGCAAATACCGAATACCTTCCTTTCAAAATTTTGAAATTGAATTCTGTAATGGAACAAACTTGGATGAGCATTTACCCATTAATTAATTTCATATAAAATTAATTAATTAATTAATTAATGCTTAGATCGAAAGAAGAGCGTGCACCATAATATGGTATTTAGCTCAAAATGTATGTTCGTTAATTAATTTAAAGATTGGAAAAATACACATTATACACGTCGATATTGCGATCATACTTTATTTTTGCGATATGTTTTACCCCATACATCATGTTCTCCAAACAGTTATCAAAATGAATCTATATCGTAATTGATTTGCCTACCAGTGCCAGTAACCTGCTCCAGGTTGCAAAAGCTTCACCGAATGTATGCAAAGAATCAATGTATTGAAAATAGCGAAAAGTACTTATAAAACAGGATAAACAATTTCAATGCAATGCCATTTAATATTTGATATATTTAACACGTTGAGCGCCAGACTAGACCTCAGTGGGCCGCAGCTAGGGACCACTAATAAGCCGGCTCCAAGGAGCTTCGACGGACACTATGTGTGTCATTTCAAATTTCAAAAAAAATATATTGAGTGGTCACTGTTTCTGTGGTCAGTCTTTACAGTAATCTCTTGCCAATATTTGGGTAAAAAAGACGTACCACGAATTTTGGATTATTTTTCATATATTGTTTCTTTTATGATTGAGGAATTGATGATTATATTGATGTGAACCTAATAAAATATGTCGAGAACACATGATATCCGTCATGACCGTCGACGCGCCGACAAGTTGCTTGCCGGCAAGAATATTAACTCTAAAAACTCGCTCGCTCTTTTAATTCTTTAGACTATGAATATTAAGTATTTACAAAGTATAATGACTACTTTTTTTGAATTATTAGTATACAGTAGTAACTCCGTAATTATCTATAACTATCATGCTCTGTTTTTCATTATTTCCAAATTGAAAAAAAAGAGGGTAGCTTTTTTAGTGGGTCTGTATTCTTAAGTCCGTTAGTGCCAAATTTTGACTTAATATAGTATACTTTCTTCTAGGAACGTGAAGTGTTTTGTCTAAACTCTATTACAGCATATCATATTAAGTCCGTTAGTGCCAAATTTTGACTTAATATAGTAATACTTTCTTCTAGGAACGTGAAGTGTTTTGTCTAAACTCTATTACAGCATATCATATTCCGGCTAAAAGCAATTCTTCCATTTCAAATACATTGAAGCACTAATCGTAATCTAAAAATACGTACAATGACACTTTCACTGTCTCTTATAATTTAACTCTGTTTACACTGCTATCGAAATACAATCACTATCAATCGATCAGTAGCAATATGTGACATTCTTGAAATTATATAAATTTATCTAATAATGTACGTTCAATTTAGAATTATTTCCTATTACGCGAAACGTTTACGTTTTGTAAGAGTTTAGTTATTTCTAGTAATGGCTTGCATTCGAATTTAGACGAAAAATAAACGATCACATTTATTTGGAAGACGACATTCATGGCCAAGATAAATCATAGTCTACCCTTGTTTAAAGTTAATTTAGTGTTGTAATAGTTTCAATGGTTCAATGAAATAAATCATAAAAACGGGAAATGAATTAAAAAAACAAAGAATAGGTGACACATTAAAATTTAAGAACCTTGTGTTGAAACATAAAAAAAACGAATTGCCTTGGTATTCTTGAATATCACATTATATATTGCTGCATTAACATAAAAATGGGAAATGAATTAAAAAAAACAAAAAAATCGGTGATACATTAAAATTGAAGAACCTTGTGTTGTAATATAAAAAAAAACGAATTGCCTTGGTATTCTTGAATATCACATTATATATTGCTGCATTATATTAACTGATGGCCGAATAATCGAATAAATTAACAAAATACTATTGCGAAAGTAATTGCGAAACTTTAAAGCGACATTTAATTTCTCACGCAAGTCGTTGGAGCAAGGCTGTTTCTGTTCCTGTTATTGCAATGTAATGTGTAAGAGAAACCGGTTTTGAAAAGTGACAGTTACCTTTCACGGGGCGTGGCAGCGACGGCACATCCGGGTTCTGGTACGTGGCGGCCATGAGCCGGTGCAGCACGTGCAGCGACGGAAACGTGGGGTGCAGGGGCTGCTGGAGGAAGAAGTGTCCCGCACTCACCAGACACGTTAGTATCGTGTCGTTATTCACAGATTCGACCAACTGTAACTGCAATGATCAGCAATCAACATTCGAAAATATCCATCATAATCTGGTTGGTGAACACATCGTTGACCAATCATTTTAGTGTGATAGATAAGAAAATGGTTATCAGTTCATTGTAACAGTAGCATTGCCTCATATTTATGTGATACAACAATGGAGCAATATTTTTTTTACATGACTTACTTGTAAAAACTCAGGGATGAGAGGAGTCAGTTTTTGGTAGAGTTCAGCACTGATTTCTTGTAGTGAGAAGTTAGGGAATTTTTTTTCAGGAAATTTTTCTTTTATCAAATCTAAAGCTGCTTCTATTTCACTTTGTGTTCCTAAAACAAATAATTTAAGATTAAAATTACTGCTATTATTAATATTTAAAAATATTAACAATATACAAAAGCAAAAAATAGGTTGTACCTTCAACTGCACATATTTTTTGTTTGGATGATTCAGGATGTCTTCTGACGTAAACGCTAGCACCAGTTTTTGCTTTAATTTGAGTAACAAATGAACCATGTTTTCCTATTAAGAGACCTACAAGATTTTGAGATAAAACAAATTGATGTATCCTAAGGTCTGTTTCTGTTGGAACTATATTTAAACTGGCAGGAGGAGGGCTAGCAGCCTCAGAACAGCCTTTACCACTGTCACTTGAACCCTGAAAAAGCAAGTTAATTTGTAAACTTAAAGTGAATTTTAATTATAGGTGAATGAATTCAACAATTTTAAATCTTACCTCACTGTGATTATCTGAAAAATTGCACATTGAGGGACTAGCTAATAAAGGATCTACAGGACTATGATTAGCAGAGTCCCTCTCCGAAAGGAGTCTTCTTTGTGAAGTGGAAAACCTATCATTGTGGTCACCTGTATTACAGGGTTCATCGATTGGTTGTAGTAATCCTTCAGTACCTTCAGAGGTATTTTCTATTGTATCACTTTCAGACACACAGGACTCAGTTCCATTGTTTGTACTATTTTCTTTAAAACATTCTGCTTCTGAATCAAGCAGATCCTTATTAGAAATTACATTACTACTAAAGCTATGATTACTGTCTATTATGTGCATTTCTGAGTTTTTAGGTGAAGATTGTTGGAGTTGAATATGTGAACACAAATTATTCTGCAGCTCCTTAACTATGAAGGAGGGTTCCTTAGTACATGAGCTCACAATCAGATTTTGTTTGTCAAAGCCAGCTGACATTCTCTTCTCTTTTCCAATGGATTTTATTCTAATAATTTTTTCTATTTCCAGATCGACTTCTTCGT
>ASCI01137877.1:0-13867 GCA_002197625.1 Bombyx huttoni
ACCCGCCCCCGGGATTCGAACATCGGTGCATCGCTGCTACGAATGCACCGGGCGTGTTATCCCTTAGACCACGACGGCTTCGATAGACCACGACGTCTCCATAAACGCATTCTTTTATGTTATCATTATATCTACTGAAAGTATTTCCAAAAACGCTTTTTTATCGATTTATGACCAATTTTAACTTTTGGTTTATAAGGCGAGAAAATTTTCAGTTTTCAGGTGTTAAAACAAAAATATTTGACTTTACTTTACCTCGTTCTCTAGCTGCCTTCATTGTTAATAATGAATCATTAAGCTCTTCGTATGAAATTTAAACAAAGTAAACACGGAGATTTTAATATTCTCAATCAGTAGAACAGTTGTGTCCAGTGTTGCCTGCTTACTACAAAAGTATATTTCATCGTGTTAGATATTTACAAACAAAGTAATAAATTAGAAAATTGGTAATATTTTCTCATTGCTTACAAAAGAATCATGCTTAGGTTTTCTGTATCATTCGATAAATAAAGGGTTGACATTCATACCTACATCATATTTTCTGAGCGTGTATACGACAAGGAAACCATTTCAGTTGTAAATTTTATATTATATGCACTATCCGAATTTTGCGTTTCCTTTACGCTGAGAAGTAAATCTTCACAAACAATGAAACTTCGTATTTTCTCGCAAAGTTTGCAACGACTTTTGATTACATCATATTTTCTGAGCGTGCATACGACAAGGAAACCATTTCAGTTGTAAATTTTATATTATATGCACTATCCGAATTTCGCGTTTCCTTTACGCTGAGAAGTAAATCTTCACAAACAATGAAACTTCGTATTTTCTCGCAAAGTTTGCAACGACTTTTGACTTATGAATATGAGAATCGTCAGCTTTTCAGATGCATCGGGGAATTTCAAGAAGTTAAATTAAGGAAACTTTAAATCTTGCTCCCTTCCACGAACACGAATACTAGTTTTAGATTTCTATTCAGAGTTCGGAAGATGAAATTCTTGAAAACCTTCAATGTTATTAAACTTTCACACGTTAACTGCCACGCGAGTCACCGGTGCCTTACGTCCTTTTTCGATTTTCTTACTGGGGTCCCAGAGTTTCTATTGAGTCCTGAGAAAGACGTATCTGAAGATATTATAAATGAATCTATTTATGAGAGTTAAATAAACATTAAAAACAAAAGGGGGAAATTAAGGCATTATAGTGGTCTTAGCAACTGAAATTCATATAATTAATTCAGTGCGCCACGTAGGGCACCGGTGACCCACCTGGCAGTTAACGTGTTAAGAATATTTTACTTCATGGGTCCTACGAAACAGAATGACGTTACGAGTAATCTAAATTAATTAAGCTAATGAAAGTTCCACGAGCTAGGATTTCCTCCTAGACTATGGCACTTAAAATATGCATATAAATATAGAATAGATATATTCAGACTTCGAATAACTAATGTCGTTAATTGCTAATCTTTTATCAATATTTATGATATATTCTAGTGTTTATTTACCACCACACAAAGGTACTTATTTCAACAGTTTTCAGTTTTAATTAGTAGGCCTACACATCATACTTGTCACACTTATTTAAAAGTAATTATGAATAATAAAACGCAATCAGTTCGAGCTTAATTTACTTGCGTCATTGTGTTTTAATTGCAACAGTCCCGGAACTTTCAGAAGACAATTGCTCGAGTAACTTGTAAATAAATTCACTGCTGCAGTTACCTTTGTAAACATTAATCGTCAACCAACTTCCCCTTAGTGCTGTATTTGAGTTAAATCGATTTTGTTTTACTTCGTTAAACGTTGATATTTACGATTCAAATGAAAACTATCAGTTCGACTTTGTCACGCGAAGCCTTAAGGAATCTTTGTAGATACTAAGTAACGTGACTTTTTAAATTTATTTTTAATGCATATTCAGAAGGACGAGCTCATAGCCCAAATCGTGCTAAGTGGTTATTAGACAATAGATCGCTATAGCGTAGACAACTACAACATAAATGCGCCACCCACCTCGAGATATAACTTCTAAGGTATCAGTATAGTTACAACGACTACCCTACCCTTCAAACCCAAACGTATTACCCCTTCACGGTAGAAATGGGCAGGGTGGTGGTACCTACCTGTGCCGACACACAAGACTCGGATCTGCCCTTGGCATTGCTGATGTCTCTAAACGACGGTAGCCGCTTATACTCGTCTGTCAGTAAAGGTAATAAAATAAATACACATGCATATATATTTATAACCTCGGCACAAGGTCTGAGGTTAAGTAATCACTTTGGCTCGTGGATGTCAGTCAAATCTGAGTCATAATATCTAGTATGCTTTCAAGTTTGTGTGAACAAGTAATTTCATTTAACGTAAATAGCACTGAAATTAACTAAAATAATTGTTTTGCGAATATTTTTCTAGATTAGTCTATCAGAAGCGGAAAAAAAACTTAGTTACAAATAAAGATGTATTATTGGTTTGATTAAATATTTAAATGTATCCAAAAAAACAAAAATAATTACTTTCATAAAAATATGGTATAACAAAAACAATTTAAGCCGTGTGATAATTATAAATAGTTATCCTAATTGAACGGACACCTGTTAATTTGGTCTCGATGCGAGATCACTGCTAATTAAAACCAATTACCAAAATACGGGCTGACCACATTATATAATGAGATGGGCAGAAGTGAAATCGTTTCGATCTATGCAATAAAATATAACATTCATTTCGAAACTTAATAAAATAGCTCGCTTTAAATTTCAAAAATATTATTTATGTATCGCTATAAATATAGAATCAAACATTAAATTCTATTGCGCTTAAACATTAAATTTGTAGCGCTTTATTGAAATGATCCACTAAATAAAGCAATAACTCTCTGGCTGCACACTGGCTGTCTGTTTATTTTCCGCTTGCAAAGTTCCTAACGATAACTTATTCGTTGAAAGTAAGTTGTTATTATTTGTACGTGGTTATTGCTAAACAGTAAAAACGGTTGGAATTACTTTATAATACGAATTTATACGGTATAAGAACAGGATTAAACTAAAAAATCGAGAGTTTTTTTTGTTAGAGTTTTTGAACTCTTACTCTTCTGCTTGGACAATTCGGATGACAATAACGAAATTGCCCGTACAAATTACTTTATCCGAATTATTGGTTGACTTTTTCATTTAATCTACTACACCACTGTAATTAATTAAGGGTTTAAAAATAATGCTTTGTTCTTTTTTTTATTTTTTTTATTGCTCTGATGGATGGACGAGCTCACAGCCCACCTGATGTTAAGTGGTTACTGGAGCCCATAGACATCTACAACGTAAATGCGCCACCCACCTTGAGATGTAAGTTATAAGATCTCAGTATAGTTACAACGGCTACCCCACCCTTCAAACCGAAACGCATTACTGCTTCACGGTAGAAATAGGCAGGGTGGTGGTACCTACCCGTGCGAACTCACAAGAGGTCCTACCACCAGTAAACTGTCTGTGTTCGTCTTGTCTGTAACTGATTTCATATTTTTATAGATCGTAGTAGGAGTTCCGATATATGTTAGGATGTTTCGTTTTTATGTGACTTCATCCATAGTTAGAATCTGCTGTACTTATAGAAGTCTAAAAATGAAAGATTAAAAGCAGAAAACTAATAATTCATATCTTTTTTTTATCACGATCGATAATTTTTGAAGAGTTATTTCTTCTATTTGACACATGCTCCTTTTTTGTATTATAAAATCATTCACATATTGAGATGTATATTTAGTTTTAATATATCACTAACGGAAACCGTAAATAGTTTTAAATGTTAATGTACTGTTGTATAGCATTGTAATTTATTAGTCTCAAAGAAAAAGTATTTTCTTCGCGTTCATCGGAGTTGTTACTGGACCGTAAGTGGCTACCGGAGCCCATAGATATCTACAATGTAGGTGCCGCCGCCCACTTTCAGACATGAGCTGTAAAGGTCTCACTTTTAACGGTAATAATTAGCCAAGAAACTAATATTTACATTGTAATCATTTATAAGACTACATTCTAATAAATAAATGGAAACGAATGTAGTTACCTGATTATCTCGTATATGCATGCAAAGTTCCACCCAAAAGCAGCACCTCCAATACGGAATCTTAATGAAATGTGCAACGTTCGTACAGCGTGTATGCCATTTTCATAATTAAATACAAAACTGAGATTTGATAATACTATTACTCACGGAGTTTTACTGTTCGTACGAATGATTTGAATATTAAGTTACCACCACGTCCCGCTGTGGAGTATAACGTAATTACAATGTACGCTTTATGTTGAATAAGCACTGCTTCTATTGAAACAGGAGAAGTTTGACGTAATATTTATTTACAACATAAGGCATCGTCAGTTGTCGTTTATATCGTTAGCATATATTTATGTCTAACGTATTTAGTGAAACCATCACAATTGTAACTACGATTGAAAAAACCATTATGTACATGAAAAACTTAATACAAAATTTAACTTTCGTTTTTTTTTCTCATCCAAGGTTTGTTTAAAAAAAAAAGAAATTTTACTAAGCTAAACTTGTCTACTGATTTATAAATCAAATTAAAAATCGCTTTACTGGATGTAAAACACAATAATAAAGAAACAATGAAAACTTCTTTTAAAACGTTGACGAGTTGATGATAGCTTTAGCAGGCTTAAATGGAATAAAGAAATAAAATTCAATATTCTTCAAATTTATTACTAAAATAAGAATTTGATGATACCATATTAAATCGAGTTTTTTGAAGGGGAGCCCGTGCACAAGGCTTCATCTAAATTGATAGTGACGTCACCGCGTCGTTGCGATGCAATATGGATAGCATCTGAGATGGGTCCGGCTTATCATAAATTTAGAGCCGCAAATGGCCCCGGGACCAATGGACGGAATGTACTAGAGATAAGTTTAAACTTTCCCAGCGCTTATGCGGTATAATGCATTTCCTTGATTGGTAGCTACATTTTCCATTTTAATCTCAGAAATGCCAAGACGTCTCAGGCTAGGCTAATCTCAGCTTTACATCAAGCAACTTTGAACGAAATGTTCTGAAATAGAGAACAACTATTTTTGGAGCTTGTCCGGTATTTTCATCGGGGCCTGGCGACACTGTAATCTTTTCATTTAAAAGTTTTTCCTGGAAGTTTCAGTTGATATCTTGACTTGCCGTTATCGATAAAATTCTTGGGATATTTTAATTTCATTACGTGAAAGTATCATGGAAGTTTACACGTCGATTACGAGTTTTATAAATCAATTTCTCAATTGTTTTATCTTATTTTGCCTTATATGATTTTTTGTTTCTACGTGATTTAAGTTGATTAGTTGTTATTATATTTATTATTTGTAAATTTTATTTAATTTTATGTTATAAATAATCTTTCAATTTAATTAATAAACAATAGCGAACAACAGGCTTAATACAAGTATGTTTACTTTCGAAATTTCACAAATATCCTTGGGAAAGTGAACCATTGACTCGAGAAGCGGATCAAAGTCAGAAGTGTGCGTTTCGAGAGCGTAAAGCACTTCGGCAAGAGCGTATTGAGAGCCACTTCCTTTTGTCTCGTCGTGATTAACCCTTAATATTCTGAAAGGCACTTTTTTCCACAAAATTGACTCACATAAAAAATTATCGTTTAATAAAGTGTCATTAATGAGTTTAGGGCTTATCGATATTGTATGACGGTCTGAATGAAAATTTTGGAGTAACGAATATGGAGTCACACATTATAGTTATAATATTAAACATTTCTGTGACTTGTATAAAAACACTGCTTTGTTCGTGATGTATTTTGAATAATTACATTAAATTGTCATGTCTATGTCTAAGCGTTAGTTTACTCAATGATAATAAATATCAGAGAGTAAAGTTAACAGAACTTTGAAGTAAGTATGCTTTTCCCGAAATAGTATAAGAAGTTATACGCATAATTGACTAATAAGTATGTCTAGGTTAGTTTGGAACTTTTCATTATAAATTAGCTAACGTTTTCGGACGGCTGAAAACTTTTAAACATGGGCGTTGAAAATAGTTTTCGTGTGTAGGTAGCCGATATGTTGTTGTTATCTTTCAGTTCAATTATTTGGCTACATAAATTTAGCTTCAAATTATTTTTAAACGCATTATAGATATTTGAAACGACAACGTGAATATGGCCTTTGGTTTTAGCAGAACATCATTTATTTCACGTCGTTTCATTTTTTTTTTATTGCACTGATGGGTGGAGGAGCTCACAGCCCACCAGATTTTAAGTGGTAACTGGAGCCTATACAAATCTACAACGTAAAGACACCATCCACCTTAAGATATAAGTTGTGAGATCTCAGTATAATTACAACGGCTGCCCGACCCTTCAAACCGAAACGCATTACTGCCCTACAGTAGAAATAGGCAGGGTGGTGTTAGATATCCTTGCGGACTCACAAAAGTAATACGCACTAATAATTACGCAAATCATAACATTACGGGTTTGTTTTTTAGTATACGATGTTATTCCTTCACTATGGAAGTCAGTCGAGAACATTTATTAAGTACGAATTTCATTAGAAAAATTAGTACCCGTTTGCGGGATCTTAACACCGTTGCATCGCTACTATGAATGCATCGGACGTCTTATCCTTTAGACCACGACGACTTCACTATCATAGTGGACGACAAAATCTTAAAATAAATGCTAACTAAACTAAAAGAGCGCGCTTGTCGCCTCTTACACTTAAAAGTTTTCAGACCTGAAGCATGTCAAAGAGAGTCGTTAATTATGCAGACGTTATAAAGCTGAAAATCTCACAGCGATAGTTGCAAACGTCAGACGTCCGTAGAGACACCATCTTCGCACTGAGTTATAAAGTGCAGTCTTTTGTATACTTCAATAATTAAAGTAGACAGATTCAATGCATAGTCTGCAGAAATGCTTTTATAATTGTGGACGCAATTAGCGTTGGGAGTAATTGGATCAACTTCATAAATTCTACGAGAACTGGGTGACGTTGTTTTCATTGTTTCGGCCCATGAGTACAATTGCATAATATTGAAGATTTCTAAATTTATTAATGAAACATAGGTAGAATATAATATAGTTACCGTACTATTTAAGGAATAAATTGTGTCTAGTTATAAGTTTAGTTTTAATTTTTAATTTAATTAAGTTCATTGTATGTCTTCCGAATAAATGAAAATGAAATAAATATATACGAATATAGTAGGTACATAAATAGCACATATCAAATGTAATTACAAGCTATCTTTTTTAATTAGATAAGTTTTTAAAACCCCTTTTTCTATAACAATTAGAATCACAATACAGCCTATATGTTGTAATACAAAAAAAACCACAGACTGTTGATTGATTTACAACTGGACTCAATCTCAATTCAATACAACGATTTAATTTTCATATTAATCATATTAATAGATAAATAGTAACGCTTCTGTGAAACCAAAATAATTCAACGAAGTTATATGTTTATTTTATTTTTCTTAGACGGGCATTCATCATCATCTTAGTTCTCAGCGAATGTAAAAGATTTCACGAGCCGTTTCAAAAAGTGACGTAGTTCACGGAGCGACGCGCTGCCCAGCTGGGACCGAGAGTTAATGAGAAGAGCTGTTAATTAAGAGCGAGCTTTAAAGGGCTTTGAGTAAATACAACCCTGTTTTTAGTCTAATTATAATTATGAAACGTTACACATGAACACATTACAAACAAACACGGAGTGTGTCAATACAGTAATTAATCTTAAACAGTTCGAAGTTCTAATTCATAGTCCGTTAAGTCGTCGGGAGAACTAGTCAGAAACATGAAACTGCTATATTTGTTTATCATAACATTGAATTACAACTACATTGAATTGAATGAAAGTTCAACGAAACGTATAGAGAACTTTTCCGATGTATTGGAGACGAAATGTGTAAGGATGAAAGTGGCTTGTTCGTATTGATAGAGAGTTAAAAATCATTTTATTTTTATTGCCTGATGTAAAGTGGTCCAATAACCAATTGGAGCCCATAGATATCTATAATGTAAACGCTCCACGCACCTTTAATAACTTTTACTTAGATGCTCGAACATGGAGATTTATTAGTCGATTAAGGAGGTGAAATCAGGTACGCCTAGTTTGGTTTAAGCTAGAGGTATTTCCATCATCGATGTAGATAACTAGATAAACATATTTAAATAATATATTGGAAGAGAATCACATATATACGAATCTATTTGTCAGTCTTGTCTAATAAAATGCTTGCTGCCTAAATAAAAAAGACCAGTTGATTCGTCATTCTAAAAATCAATCTAAAATATTTAGTATCTCAATCTTATTCCTGATATTTTAATATACACTTTTAAAAGCCGCGTGAAGAGTTATACGGTCAATATAACCATAGTATATCATTGTAACTCACATCGATCCTATTGGAGGAACAAATTACATAGCCCAATAAAGGTTTCAGTTTTCAAAACGTATTTGTTAGCTGACTATGATGTTCCATAATCATATAAAACTATGAATAACTTCCATCACCGTAAAATATTTATGCCACAGGAAATGCACGTTCGTGTTTATCAAATAATTTAATACGAAGTCGAACGAGTGACAAATTAATGTTACCGTATCGTATTAGCACCGCGAGACCTCGTGTCGCATCCGAGCGTAATGCTATTACTCAAACATACCGCATAACACATTGTATAAAATTTGTTTTCACCGGTGTTAACTTTAGTGCATATTTTTACTGAATTAATACATATTATTGGTGTCAGGACTTATTCCGCTTGTTTTTTGTATACCCGCAAGGTGCTCTGAGTTTCACTGATAATTCTTTACTCTTTTTTTAATTTCTTTTCAATTGTGTTTAGGATCGGTTCCCTTTTATTTTCTTGCAAATGGTTTTGATGCTGTTATAGTAATATTTTTGGACTATTCTCGTGTATTTAACTACTACGTGGAAGACGGTGTATCTCTACATTTGCGATATTTGAGAACGTTCGGGAACTTGTAGCTGAGTTGGTCTTCTCCTTTGCTCGTGAGGATGGCTTGACTATCGCAGCGTGTTGTTTAATCACACCTTTTTCACTTATTATTCAATGTGGTCATGAACGGTAATGATTTTACTGCTCCTGCATAACGTCATTTTGGTTTTTTTTTCGATTGACTTCTAATTTATATTAGGTGATGACAGGGAGCCCATAGATATCAACAAACTAATTGCTGCTACCTACATTTAGACGTATGTTTCAATTCAAAAGCTTTATAATGGAATATCGTCATGATAATTGCGTTATTGTTAGGGCGCGGACTACTCCCCGAATCCGGATCATGCAAGAGCTAGTCACTCTTTACGGCCTAGAGATGTCCTTAAGAATCCATTAGATCCAATAACCCTTACATTAGACGTCTTTTGCTCTAATACTAGGAGTAGGGACCCCAGTAATCATACTCGTCAAGCGCGGTAATGAGTTTAATGTGCTACTTAACCTATATGTACCGCAGCCCGTTGCGTTTCTCGTCGGATCTTATTAGCAGGTCCTGATCCGGGGGAAAGTGTAGTACGGTGCAACCAATGCGGGCTTCCAGTCTGTAGGCCGAGGGAACAGGCGGTCGTGTCACCGACAGCTGCCGGTCTGGCGTCTGGGGTAGGGCGAGATGGATGTAATACGCTCTGCGTAAGCCTTGTCCCGCCGTCCCAATAGCCCCAACTGGGCTCTAACCTGGTCTAGGATAGGACGCCAGCTGTGAGCGACAGGAGTTTTATTGAGTGAACCTCAATAAAACTCCTGTCTCAATAAAACTCACACAAACTCCACCCAACGCGCGGGTGGGTATCCAGCAATTTAATCATTTAAAAAGAAATCAGATCTCCATTCCGATTCGGTAGTATGTAGATTTATTTGCGAAATAGCTACTCTAGCTAGTTATTAGATTTCCTTTGGAGGTGCTTGGGTAGTTTTTAGCAAATTCCACCCCTCCGGCTGAGCACTTGCTCGTCAACTAGTCCTAGTAAAACTGGAAAAGCCCTCTTGAAATCAGTAATCTCCCAAGCATAAAAAAAAATAAACTATCTAACTGATGGTACCCACATTTAGTTTTAATTCTACAGTTTTATAGTAGAACCACTACTCGACCTTTAAATACGAAAAGCATTACTGCACACATCAGCAATAGGTAGAGTGGTAGAAACTACTCATGAAGGTTCACAAGACACTCCACGTCCATTAGCAATTTTTACTCTGAGTGATAAGAGTGGATTAAAGAATATTTAATAAATTAATTCGGTATTCGCTATTCGCTATAAGTAAAGCATTTTCCTGTTGTCGACAACTTTTGAAAACGACCGGGTTGAATTCACAATACCATATTTAACTAAAATATATATATTTTTTAATTAACAAATGCGTTCCTTGCAGTTTGTTTTTTACTCCGTTTCTGTATTGTCTCTGTCATTTTGTCTAGGACTAGCCTAGCTGAGTAAAAATATTCATTTAGCTAATGCATGGAAGATATTATCCCTGCTCACTGGAAACTGACACTATGGTAATTGACTTTACGTAAAAATTGTCAGAGAAAAATGTTTCTTGTTGTTGTTTGTGTGAAAGGGAGTATAATCTCCAACTTTTGTAGAATAGAATGTAACGAACAAAGAGCACTAGATGATGAATTGAATTATAAAAGAGTTTTTCTTTTGGGAGGTTAGTTTTTACATTTGCTATGATTGGTTTTTGAATATCTAACATATTAGTGTTCAGATATTTCTAGAATTGGAATTGAATATTCAAATTATGAATCAACTACTTGACCTTTTTTTTACGGGAGTTATTAGGTAGGTGTATAGGTATGTGGGAGTTGTATCTCACTAAAAACTCCTGCCGCTCACAGTCGGCGTCCTACTCCAGAGCAGGTCGGAGCCCAGTCGGTGCTATTGGAATTGCGGGACAAAGCTTACGCAGAGCGTATTACATCCATCTCGCCAAACCGCTGGTTCCCTTGATCGATGGGCTGGAAGCCCGCATTGATGGCACCGCACTAAAACGCAGTCTACCATTACTCGGCTTCCTATTAGAGGCGGGGTGTAAAACACACTTCCCTACACCAGGGTCCCTCTCCGCATAGTCCGGGTGGGACCCGAAGCTCTTAGGGGGCCAGGTCACGAATGGAACCCCGGTTCCGACCCCTTGAGCGGCTGCGGCCGGTTTCTGCGTAGTGAGGAGAACTTTGCCTAATCCACCCCGGCGCCTTCTTCTGCGAGATGGTGCATTCGCAAAAGACAAGCATAGCCTTTCAGGACTCGTCACCCGCCAGCATCGACGCCATGACGATAGACAACGAGTAGTCCGGTCCTATCTTTGCGACGAAGACACGGCACTGCTCCTCCCATGCGGCACAGGGCCTTGTTTTTATTCAAATACAATTCGTTTTGATACTGGTGAATCCCTATCATCTATCATCATATGACCATCTTCTTTACCTAAGTAAATACTGTTACGTGTAAGAACCGCATATACTTATAGAATCTTACAAAGAAAAATAGTGCATCTATATTTTAACACTAAATTTGTTAACATTAAATTTGCTGATTCTAACATCATAATGTTATGTTTTTTTATTTTATTTATGCGTCCTTAAATTTTAGGGGCACTGGTGGAGGCGGGATGTTTGGTGATGTCAACATCTCGGCCATTCTGGATTCCCTGAGTGTTAGCTACGACAAGAGAGTCCGACCAAACTACGGTGGTAAGTGCTAGTGTATAGCGCGGAATAAATAATACGACACTTTTTACAGCTTTAACAAAGTCCAAAGCATGGGCAATTGGTGAAAAGATCTCGAAGTACGAAGAAATGATTAACGACTTCATTAAAATACAAATGCATAATACGACGGCTTTAAATTTTCTGTGTACATTTTCTTATTAAGTAAACAGACTATAAAAAGTAGTCTTAAAATATACGCCTTAGTAACAACATATTTTTCACCGCGTACGGAGAAACTCCTGTAAATCCAGCACGGAATTAAAACTAAAAGAGGCGTGCTATATTTCCATTTTAAAGCAATTAGAAGTTTGTGGTTGTGCAACAATACCGTAAAGTTGGTGTTCGGGTGTAGCACTGAACCTATTGTGTTACTAACACAATGCACTGTTAGGAATGTTGACGACAAATTGGTCTTCTACCTCTCTATAGGATCATTTAATTAATTAACTATCCAAAGATTTACAATGGCTTATGTATTTATGTTGTTCAATGCAGTGATCAAAACTTTGACTAATCAAATATTCGATTTAAAAGTCTGATGATAGCTTTAACTTAATTTGTGGTTTATTCTTATAATAACTAAAGAAAAGTTGTTTCCATGACCTAAATGTTAAATTGGCCGTTACCTATGGCTTTAAGATTTATACTTAATACAGTTTTGTATTCATTGTGATATTGCAGGACCACCCGTGGATGTGGGGGTTACCATGTACGTGCTGTCCATCAGCTCTCTGTCTGAAGTGAAAATGGTATATAACGAGATTACATATGTATATATATCTTCAAAGGTTCAATTGAGAATTTACCACAATACCGATTAGGGTCAACCTCGTTTGAACGAACGTCTTGAAAGTTTTGATAAATTATAAATGTGTGTAAGTTTTCGTTCTAGCGAGGGTTCTGAGTTTCGGTCGCGTCACAGTCCTCTGGTTTGGTTTTCACGGCGCATAGTGCACGTGACGCTTATAAGTGGGCTTGATTGCAGGTCCGCCAGTGGAGGTGGGCGTCACCATGTATGTGCTCTCTATCAGCTCTGTCTCCGAAGTGCTCATGGTACTCGCTACTCTCAGCTCAAGCTTGTCTCGGTCGTGATGGCTACATAAGCGCCATTGTGACCGAGCAGCCCCAGACACGAGGCTGTGAGCATGCCGGCGCTATGGAGCGGAACGCTCGTATAACGACGCACCATTTTCTTTATTCTTCTAAATTAAAACACCTTTTTTTACGATTGGCATTTAACGCAGTGGTGCGCTCTCCTGGGTGCGTCTTTAAAAGCAAAACAAAATGCAAAATGTCATGAACTAAATCCATCCATATAATGGAATATAATCCATCCACCTACAATAAACTCTGATATTGCTCTTTTGTTGTTTTCCTTATGTGATTTCTGTTTTTAAATAGGCATTTATTGTGTTTGTAGGATTTTTATAACTTTATTTTCGATGGTGGTATCTGAAATAACAAATCAGCACTTACCTATTTCTTTTTAAGTAGTCTTGTGAATGTTTTTTATAATTCGGTTCAATATTTGATTTTATTTTAATCATATTGTGATTCGTCATTTAACTTAATGTAACTTTAAAGACAATGTCATAAATACTTCTACTAGAATTTTTATTACATATTATAAATCATTGCTGAAAAAAGTTAGAAATGAAATTGTGTTTAATGTCGATTTTTGTTGCTTTTTCATATAGTTTTCTAAACATTATGATTCATCATTTAACCTAATGTAACTTTAAAGACAATGTCATAAATACTTCTACTAGAATTTTTATTACATATTACAAATCATTGCTGAAAAAAGTTGGAAATGAAATTGTGTTTAATGTCGATTTTTGTTGCTTTTTCATATAGTTTTCTAAAAACAATGGATGATGCGAGGAATTGGTGAACTTGTTCCAATTAAACCTTGATATCAGTTCCCAATTAAAATTGTCACAATTAGATCAGGGTAGATGACCCCTAGTGGAAACCAAATCAAGGAGACAAACGTCACTTAAGAACGTGACCCAAATCGGTTTTTAGAGATATAATATAGTGATAGTCATATTCCAAGCGTAAACTAACAAAATTTCAATATTCCTTCACAAATTCAGATTACT
>ASCI01138289.1:0-13068 GCA_002197625.1 Bombyx huttoni
CTAGGAGCAGGCTTAGGGACCCCGGAAACCGTACTCGTCGAACTCGACAAAGAGTCCGACGTACAACCTAACCCATGCATCAGCCCCCTGAGCTTCTCGCCGGATCTTCTCAGCGGGTCGCGATTCCGATCCGGTAGTAGATTCATTAGCGAAGCAGCTGCTTTTGAGTTGTTGGGTCTCCTCTGGGGGCGCTCTGGCGTCTGTTAGCAAGTCCCACCCCTCCAGGCTGAGCTTTGCTCGCCCACCTGTCCTGGCAAAGCTGGAAAGGCCTTCGGGCCACCAGTAATACTTCAATCATAAAAAAAAGAAGACTATCGTTTAAGCGGAATGTCTTTGCGATTCGCACACAAATCTCTCCCGAGCAAACAATCGTTTCCGCTTAATTGTTTACGTGTGATAATTACATAAAACAGTTTTCAGTTGATCTCAATGTCAAAGCGAAATGAAACTTTGTGATAGTCAAAGTCTAGAAAAACGTGCAACAAAAAAAGACATGGAATACATTTTTTTTCCTCTACATTTCAAAAAAAAATACATTTTATTTTCAAGTTCTAACAAATATTTTATCACATTGAAAATATTGTTTCGTTATATTTTAATACAGTAATCACTGCTAAAAAAAGAGATCTAAATATGTTGAAATAGCGGGCGATACTCAAGAATAGATTAGGAAGTGAAATGGTCACTGCTTGTAGAATGTTTGCCTAAAGTTATATCAGTTTCGGAATATGATATCGCCCCAAATCAGCCCTTAATAACGTTATTTATCTTATAAGCAACCTTACGATACACAGACTGGCTGTATACATAAGTGATGGAAGGGATTAATCACCACATAGACGACACGTTTATTGTCAACAGTAATAAAATATACCTAATAGGTCATCTTATGAGACCACACGCGTAGATACCACCACCTTAACTGCATATTTCTGCCGTGAAGCAGTAATGCATTTCGGTTTGAAGGGTTGAGCAGCCGATGTACTGTAAAA
This sequence comes from Bombyx huttoni, assembly GCA_002197625.1. NCBI lineage: Eukaryota > Metazoa > Arthropoda > Insecta > Lepidoptera > Bombycidae > Bombyx > Bombyx huttoni. Next base: position 993 of record ASCI01138289.1, read on the forward strand.
ACTGAGACTTTTCCGTTGTTGATGTCTATGGGCTCCGGCTCGCCTTCGTATCTAAGAAAATAAATAAAAACCCTCTGAAAAGCCACAATAATCACGGAAAGGAAACTCCAAGTCTCTTCGACGAAGTACAAACTAGATTATAAGATCCAAACAAACTTGTGAGTTTCAATCGAAATCAATTTGGGCACTGCACGAAGTTTTTTACGACTTGACTTTTATCAAGAAATCGAAATCTAGTTATCCTAAAATAATTTTACATCTATTGGCCGTGATGATCTATCACTTAAGAAAAGATCTTATAACTTACTCATAGAGTAGTAAATTTTTATATAAATCTAAATAATCCTTTGCATATTTTATTTTATAAGCTACTGTGAATGTGATAGTTATATTGGTAAATATACTGACGCTAGAGTCTTTTATGGACCTGCACGGATACGTGTGTATCATTATCCTATCTATTTCTACTAAGAAATAGTTATGCCTTTTGGTTTGAAGGGTTTTACAGCCACTAAACGACATGAGATTTTTTCCTGTACCTATTCTCTGACAGCTTAAAGGGCTATTCCACGTACGCGCGGACGGGTAGATCAGCTAATAGGCTTAACTGAGAAAATTTGCTAACACCAGCACTAATAAGAGCAGTACTTTGCAGAATCTATGGGTTAGGTTGGTCGTCGAAATTGACGAGTTCGATGAGAACGGTGCCTAATGATTATCGAAGAGCCTAAAAGCACCAAGAGTCGATCTGGAGGAATAGACAACACATGCTTCGGACGACGCTGGCTTTGCTTTGCCCCGTCGTTTGGGTCCGACATATTTTTATATTAGCCGCGATCACAGTAAGTGGGTTATCGTATCGCGTCGCTTTGTCGAAGTAGCATTCTTACGTTATCTTAAGATATTTACGTGTAAGTTCTAAATGTAAATCGTCATGCATGTCAACGTTTCTCACATACCATGGTTATCCGGGGCAAATCTTACAGAAACGAAGTTAGATGAAATGGAGAATATAACTGAGCCTTCGACTCATGTCTCAAAATGGTGGTAACACTCAAAAATTATGGTGTCTATAGGCTATGCTACCAATAATAACCATACAAAACAAACGTTAATCAAATTTGTGGAAATAAAATGTTGAATTATTTAGAACGAGGATAATTGCACTTATTAAATATGTTTGTATTTGCCGATACTAATTGATGTCAAGGTCATTATCAACTGTCGTCATTGTTTTCTTTAAATTGTTCTGATGTAAAACTATAAAGTTACATTGATCTCAAAACATCAAACTAGAACTGTAAAACTACGTATACCGCTTATTATAAAATCAGACAATATCATAGATAGATAGATTCTTAATAATACTTGATCAATAATTTCCTCTTTTATAATATTGTTTTGTGCGATAATTTCTGACCTATAATACACCCAGTATCATTTTACTACGAACCGTATTATGTCAGTATTTTTCTGATAAACAAACATTACTGATCTGCTGATTCAGTGTTCATTTTCAAACGGCGGTTATAGGACGTGCGCACACTTTATGGATATAGTGAATTGAAATAATCAGCGCAAAATAATAGTGAAGTTGAAAATCGCACACAATTGAGAGCGGTGCATCCTGCATTTTCAATAAAGTGGACACGCACAAAGCGCGCACAATGCTAGTGAAAATAGTGATCATGTTTTTTATTACGAAATTCGCACACGGACAAATTAACGGACAATTCTGGTGGATGAATGATAAAATCGCTAAATATCACAACACATTGATTCCGCCGCCCATATTTGAGGATCTACCAGAATACGAAACAGACGAGAGTGTAAAGATTGTATTCAGGGATAGCGAATTCAAAAAACACAATAGCATATTTCATGGTAGACACGGATATGCAAAATTAAAAAATCACAACGTACCCAAACGCGATTTTCTTCAATATCCTGATGAGAAAATGGCTTTAAAATATGAACAGTCGGAAAACGCGAATAACTTAATGATAGCTACTGAATCCGGAATACTTAATAAAAAATTTCTTGATGATGAGAAAGCAACTGCATTCAAGCCTGATAATAAAATTGTGTTTGATCTACCAAAAAAGAGGAAACACGCTTTAAAAAAGTATCCTGACGCAGAAGTAAAAGCTACAGAGAAAGCGATGCCGTTAACCAGAAGTACATTTGAAACACATCCTCCTTTCGCATCATTCAATGACTATATGAACTTTATAAATGTCGATCAAAAGCCAGAAATTACACATTCAGATGATATTTGCACATACATTAGGCAAATGGAATGTCAGAGTCGAATGGGCTTAGTTTATACTTTAGAAGTGGGCAGGTGAGTTTCATTAAATGCCCTATTATCATGAATTAGTTTAAATCTTATTTCATAAAAAAATATAAGCATAGAGAAGTCAATTCAATATTACTAAAGCACTTGTTTTCAGAGATCCAAAGAAAATTCCAAATGATCCACAACTAATATGTTGTATTCTACTTTCAACGACTGACAAGGCTCAAAGCACTAGTAAAAATATTCCGTTCGCTGAAGAACACACCACCAGTCCACCAAAGACTTTAACCAAAACTCCAAATGAATTGAACAAAATAGTGCTTAATTCATCGAACATTGATGACTACATTTCAAGATATGCTGTCGTAAAGAATAATAATTCCGTGGTACAAGGCGCAAGTGTTGAGAAAAATGCAATAATACCCATTAAACAAAAATTAAATATTAACAAACCGTCACAAAGTACGTGTACATACATCACTGAACAAGAATGTCTTATGAATCATGGACTGATGTACAATTTACCACCAAAAGGGTAAGAAAATCTCAAAACACGATTTTCGTTTCTTTCTTTGACTTATTTACAAGAAACTATAATATTTTTTTGCAAACGATACTTAAATATAAGTTCAGATATCAAGTTATTAGATTAATCAATCCCTAAAGATTATCATAAAGCCTTTAGTGAAGAAAAGTGCGTCATGTATTTATTACTTTAAATATATATAAGGCATATTGTAACTATTTAAAAAAAATTAAAGGTTGGTAGTAAATCTAGGGATACTGACTTTTTACTTCGCACGCATTGATTAACGTCTTGGGAAAACCTTATCTTTAGGTTCGTATTTTTATTGTGATTTCTATTTCTGTACCGATTAATATAATTTTTTTTTTGTTATATTAATTTATCTCTCAGAAATCGTACAACAGTTCCGAGTAATCTGCATTTAATCTGCTGTATTCTTCTACAAAATACGGAGGTGGTTCCAACTGCTGTTACTATGTTCGCACAAGATAGCAATACTCTCACACCAAAACCTTCAACTGAAGCTGCAAACGTATTGAAAGTCATCAATGTGCTATCAAACATTGATGACTACGTTTCGAAGTATGGTGTTATAAAAAACTCTAATAACTCCAGTACACAAATACACAATGGGAATACACCAAATGAAATTGCCTCTGCCAATGAATTAAGGAAAAATAAAAGTGCAAACATTACATGTACATACACAAGCGAACAAGAATGTCTTATTAATAATGGAACTATTTACAAAAAAACTTCAAAAAGGTAAGAAATATTTTTAAAGACACTTTGAAACCCCCGATTGCACGCGGTAGTAATAATAAGTTTGCTAGTTATGTACGTTTCTAATTAAATAATCTTCTCAATGACCTCACTACTTTCTTCGCCCGAAAGTTCTTGGCCCGTTTGGAACAGAACTTGTAGAAACTGTAGTAGGGTATGTCTCGGTCAACATTGTAACCAGACGCTTGGCTTGGAAAGGGCTATTTAACGCTGGCCGCCTACTACAGCAAACCACCTCGACAGTTTCTAGATTCAAAGTCAGATGCTCCGTGCCCATCACGGTTCTTGACGAAGCTTTCGCGCTCCGATCTTGCGTACGCTTCCAGAATCGAAGCCAAAAAAGCTCGGTCACGAAGGCCATTCAAATTTAACCATAAACGCCAAGAGCAGTAACTGCGTAGGTTACAGTGAAAGTGTAATAATTTTCGGTTTTAATTGGGCAAAGATTTAAGTGGTAATAAGATTGTCACCACAAAAAATATAAAGATAAAGCATTTTCTACATACTTGTATTATGATTAGCCAAGGAGGTTTACTTACTGCCCTAGTTGTGACATTTTTGTTACTTTTTATAATTGCTTTTTAAATTAAAAAATATATTAAAAATCGATAATGTGACAAATTTATTTTGTATAAAACATATTTCAATTGATATCGTCTGGTATAGTAATATTTATTCAAATTTTAAGTTTATTTTAATTCATATTATGACAAACAAGAACGGAATTATTTTTTTCAGAAGCCAAGAAAACACTCTTTCGGTATGTTGCATTTTAACATTGGAGAAGTCGTTACAAATCGCAATAAAAACGCCATCACTAGAAGAAAAACATGTTAATCAAACCAGACATTCGTTACTTAATTCAAAGAATAAGTTCCAATACATTGAAGATTTTATTGCCAAATTTGGCGTGAATACCAATGGAACTGATACACAACATGAAAATAAGGAACACCAACCCAATACTCAGACTGAAATTAGTATTTACACGACGATCTCGTATAATGACATTTTCCAAGCAAAAAAAACAATCAACGAAGTATCACATGTTAACCCCAAACCAAATATTGTCGACAAAATAGTTTCAAATAAATCAATTAATGCAAGTTTCACGAAAGCAGCTGAAAGACATAATTATACAGATTCAGATGACCAAATTATTGGGACAAAAAATATTTATAAAGAAGAAAAACACGAATCTACAGGTATTTGCAAATACATCATGAAGCAAGAGTGTTTGAATCGCAAAGGATTTATTTACAGCACTGACTTTGGAAAGTAAGCTTAGAAAGTTTATTATAAAATAATTTTAAGCTCCTCAAAAACATATATGCAGAATCCAAAAACTTCTCTGTAAAACAGAACAGTGGTTAAAATCTAGTAACAAATGTTTTTTTTAATAAATACCATAATAATATTTCTAACGTTCATCTTACGCGGACTTGTGAGTTTTACAAATATTACACAAATATCAAATTCTATTTTTATTGCATTAAACGTATAATATCTTGTTAACGAAATCAAATGTCACGTCAACAAGACTTAAGTTTTTCGGTTAAACACAATTCTTTAATTGTTTTTATATCGTAAATGGGCAGACCAAGTCGCGGCCCGCCTAGTGTTTACCGAAATTCACAGACACCACAACGAGAATCCGATCATTTATCCTTAGAATGAAGACGTCGAGGTCTCAATTAAAATTGTGTGACGGCTGTCTACTGTACACATCAGAACGTATTACTGCTTCGCTGCTCCACTAGAGTTTAAAGAATAGCTTCCAAAAGAGGCACAAATAGTTTATGAACAATATTTCTCTATACTGATATATACTGATATTTACCCACATAAACTGTAAAAATCACATAATATTCATTCGTAGTTCTTCTTTCATTTTTTACTTTGTTTTATCATGTTTTTTCATTAATCCATTTCTTTAATTATCTATCTTTTCTTTAATTATTGTCTGAACATTTCTTTCTAATTCTAAATTGTGAAACGTGAATTCGAAACCTGAATGTTTATTAATCTGTTAGTTATATTGTAATATAACGTAATTTTATGTGTATAAATATTGAGTGGATTCTATGACTGAACACTTGCACTATCTATTTGTGTATCATTCATAGATACACAGTACACGCTAACAGCAGTATACAAGTCCTATTGCTGAAGGTACTTAGAGCACTATTACGGTATTTAAATATATAAAATGAATTTACAGGAGCATTAAAAAAGGTCCGAATGATCCGCAATTAGTATGTTGTATTCTGGCTGATAATTTAGCAAACAGTCATGACACTATGAATGGAAACCCCTCCCACTCAAGCACAAGGACATATGATTCTCAAGAAAAAATTACAAGTTCTACATGGCATACGATAAATAAAAATGGAATTCAAGAAGTATTAACAACTGCAATTCCATTCTTGTTTCCAGACAGAGAAAATTATATATTTAGTTATAATAATCAGATCAATACTAATAAGCCACTAATGAAAAATGAAAATTACGCTCTGAATCATACATCACTTAATGATCATAAAAACACACAAACTGGCTCATTCTTAAAACCTAATATAGATGACCTTATTTCAAAGTATGGGGTGAACAATAGTAAATCTGAAACTATACCAATTAATAAAGTAAACGAAAAGAAAAATGGAAATAATACAATTGATGAAAAAAATAATAGCAGTAATGCAATACAATACAAAGAATTAGAGAATTGTGCGTTCATAAATAAGTATATATGTTTAAGTCTTAATGGAACAGTATCTAATTTACCCAGTGAAATGTAAGTGCGTATCGATATTTTTTATTTAAAAAAATTCTATTCGTAGTTTTAAATATTACTCGTTGTTCGTGACTTTTATTATATTTTGTTTCAGAACTACTAAAACAGCTAATTATAAAAACGTTGTTTGTTGCATATTGTCATCAAATACAAGGAATAACACTGAGCAAAGTATGAAAAAAAATATAGAAAAAAAAAACAATTTCTCTAATGAAAGTCACGCCAATTTAGTTTTCTTTCCTAAAGATAATCGACTCAAAGAATCCAAATATTCAACAGAAAAAGCGTTGGTTTTCAATGTCAATAACAAAGTCACTGAAAATACAGAACAAAATGAAAGTGAGAAGTCTTCTAATATTTGTACATATATCAAGGAATTTCAATGTACACAACGAAATGGCTTCGTTTATGGAATCGAATTCGGCAAGTAAGTAACTGTGATCCTTTAAGCATCAGTAAATTTAAAATAATTCATCAATTTGATTTCAGGAGTACCAAAAAAGGTCCTAGCGATCCAGAATTGGTTTGCTGTATATTGCTTGAGAACCAAAAAAACAATTATCCAGTTAATGTAGTGGCTCACACAAACATTGGAGTTTCAAATGAACAAACTGATAATTTACAAGCAATTGATTCGAACATTGATACTAGTTCCCAGATAAGCCCAACGAGAAATGTATTTATATATAAACCAACAGAAGCCTTGTCATTCGTATTTCCTACTGAAAAATATGGTAATGTTGGTATTAATAAAAAAAGCTTTAGCAATTACTGAAGTATTTAATATACAATTATTTATAATCATAATATCATTTAGAGTCTTAAGTTATGTTCTGGTGGTAGGCGTCTTGCCTATTTCTGCCGCGAAGCATTCATATGTTCCGGCTTATAGTTTGGGACAGCCGTTGTGATATAAAGCTGAAACTTAGCACTCATGATTCAAGATGACTCCGGAAACCACTTAGCATTAGGTAGACAATGAGTAAAAAATAAATATGACCCTAAAATATCTATTTATAGCATACAATGATAACAAACTGAGTAACGTTGAGCACAACAAGAAGTATATAAACAAAATCGATGATCAGCTTTTGAAATACACTGTAACATCAAACAATGACAAGAAAGAAAAGGAAACAGAAAAACTTATCATGAGTTCGAATATAAGCCCAATTAATAGCAGATACAAGCGATCACCTGATGATAACAGTAACACGGCATTAAACCAAAGAATGGTGCTATTACAAAGAAGATTTACTACTCAGCCGCCGAAACCAAGCAAGGCAATCAGGGGGGTTAAAATAGTAACCCCAGATTATGATGAAGATCCTTATTGGAATGTCAAAAGCACGAAATTTCATAGCTCAAAGGCATTCGACTACAAAGCGCATGATTCCTATACTGATGAACTCCCTAAGCCTGGCTTAAGTGGTTTATACTCTGACCATGGCCAGAGACCGTCTTACGGTATCGTCTATAATGACGACGATAATAGTGATTATGAAGATAATGATGCGACTTTTGGATACTCGACAGTCGATCCTAGAATAGGTGAGGTTTGGATAACGCAAATACAGTTTAATTCGAATATTCTAGAAACTATACTAGAATCTAGTTTAATTTTTTAACTTGTTCGACTTGTTATTAAGATGATAATTATCAAAATAGGTAAATAATATATAACGGGTAGTGGTGTATTGTATGGCGGTGAAAACTAGATGGCGGTAGTCTCATGTAACGCAAACTTTTTCGTTGAGACGGCAAATCGTCGGGTGGGGAATTGGTTCTTTATAAACCGTTGCACGGAGTGCTCTTTACGCATTTGAGCGGATGCATCTAAGTGTACGGAGCACTGTCTTTAGACAGTCAGTACTACACAATCATAGGACGTGGAACGTTGTCTTTGACGATTAGTACTGTCAATATTGCGGCTTACGATCGGAGATTATGAATTACTGTATGTTGTACCTCGGTTATGTTTCTGATGTAAAAGACTTAACTCGACATATATTTATTTTATTCAAGCTTCTTAAAATACAACACGCATAGAAAGGAACTTATAACATTAGTACAATAGTATACATAGCTTCTTTATGAAGTACACAATAACAATATTCCCTGACTTTTATACCAGGAAGACTTGTGTTATAAACGCTTTACTTTTATTTTAAATGAAACCCTTTACCTTTAGGTACAACAAAAAGGCGAACTAATCTACAAGCCAGGCCTTCAAGGATCAGCACAATTGCACCGGAAACATACGACCCGGCCAAGCAAACGGTTAATTTTCAGTCGAACCCAGATTTTCATGTGTTCGAAAATTTTAAATTGTTAAATCTAGCAAGCGGTAAAACAAAATTTTCATTGAAGAAAAATGACAAAAAAAATACTGATGATAGTAAAAGCGAAGATTACTCAATCACGGAACCTGTAATAAATTTAGATTCTAGCGAAGACGTTGTTGATGATCAGATATTCAAAGACTGTGGAAGAATGATAGTTAAGACAAATTTCGATGGTAATTTTCAAGATTTAAATATTGCCTTAGTACAAAATCTTAAAGTAGATAATGATAATAATGCAAACAAAGATGAGTATCTGATATTTCGCACGCCAATATCCATCGTCGTTCTTACCGTGATATCCAACTTAAGATATTCACTCATTCTCCAACGACAACAGGGATCAGACGAAACCGTTTCATTTATTTCATTATATGTGATGATGTCATTATATATATTATTTAACTCAATGCAATAAACATATTTTTCTCGTCAAACTCGAGTTCGACGTGTAGCCGAATCTTCTCGGTGGGTTCTGAGTCCGACCCAGCGGTAGATTCAGCGAAACACAGATCTCGTTAGAACCAGTGTTAGCTATTAAATTGAGCCCATGAGCTCATAATAGTTCCTGAGGCTACCAACGATTGGGTAGAAAAAAAATATATTTTAAAAGCACTCATGATTTTTCAGCCACAGAGCAGAGTGGTGATGGAAAATACGGGTCTCATCCGTGGCTTGCTTTGGTAGTACCAACCAAAGAACAACGGAAAATACTATGTTATGCTACACTCATTCATCCCAAGGCTGCAATAACAACAGCAGATTGTGTTTACGGGTATGTATATATTTATAAGCCGAGTTCAAGATTCCGATGCGGCTCAGCACTATATGCAGTTTCAAGTTTTTTGGACACATTGCCAGAAGGAGAGGTGACAGTTTTAAAGAAGCTGATGGGAACAGGCAAGGTATGCGCTGGTCAAACCAGATACACTCCACTCTCAGCACTTCAGTCCACGTTGCTATTCACACAGCCAAAGATAGGCAGGAGTGGTGGATCCAGGAGAAAGTTATTAGGATTATCGACGCATGGAGGAGAGTAATTTATAAATCACACGATCATGATTTTAACATTTACTGATAACTGTAACTTTCTTATGAGCCCACGTTGTTAGGTACAGCTACCGAAAAATGAACAATCTCACCACCCATCTAGTGCGCAGTGGTTACGGGAGCCTATAGGCATCTACAACGTAAGCGCTGCCACCCACCATGAGACGAGAGTTTCACTTTTACAAAACTACAATAGCTGCCCCAATCTTCAAACCGAAAGGCATTATTGCTTCACGGCAGAAATAGTAAGGATGGTGGGGCGGACTCAGAAGACGCCCTACCACTAGTAGAAAATTGAAGAAAATTACAACAGATATCATTTCTGTCGTGTCTTTCTTAATTGTAAATGATTCTTGTGCAAGGAAACCCCCGGATGGAGTAACGCTTATCGCTGGCGTATGGGATCTACGCCAGAGGTCACGCGCTACTTTTCGTATACCCTCTATACATATCCACAAAGAATACACGAATGAACATTTGGATTATGACCTTGCGGTTCTTGTAAGTGTCTACTTTATTATCTTACAACCAAAAACGGTTTCAAACTACCTTTACTGAATGTCAACCGTAAACACGAAAAGAAATTTCAAAATACGAATTCTCAGACTTAGTTGACAAATAGAGGGAGAGGTACTAATTGTAACTTGTCTATTTATAAAATATGTATTATACATTTATGCAATAAGCAGCAATTATATAACATATCGGTATAATTGTAAACTCTTTCTACAGTTTAATCTCGCGTATATTATTGTCATTTTATTATTACAGAAGTTTCGAATAATTTCCAGTTTGCGTAATCAAGGACGGTTACGGTCATGATTAACAGTAAACCGTAAAAGTTTAAATTATATTTTAATTATGTCTACGATTCGCGAGAACTGTATAAAATAATAAAATATAAATCAAAGCAGATATGAGGAATATCTTTTGTATTTGCAGACTTGGCGACTACCATTAAAACTGGGCCCAAACATCCAACCTGCTTGCCTCGGAGACGTAAATTTAGGTGAAGATTGCCTGATCTTCGGATGGAGTGGTTTTGATCAAGGTTTGATGAACTCACAATATTATATATGTATATTATAGTTCATCTATAAATTTAAATGTACATACCTAATACTTAGTCCAGTAATCCAATCCAAAATTAATCTAATTATTATTTTTACTTTATTGGTTGGGATTTTGGTTTGAATTGAATAAAGTTAGATATTGCTTTAAGGTTTTTTTGAAGAGTTAATAGCACTGGTGTTGCTTAAAAGTCAATAAATACAGCGATACCCATAAAACTTAACAATTTTAAAATATGAATTAAGTAAACATTCCCTTCCATTACACCTCCCCTCTCAACTGAGTGGTCCTCACTCGTCTGTCGTGATGAAACTGTATTTGCTTTTGAGTGAGCTGTAATACTTCCTTTAAAATAAATTGTTTTTCATTTACAAAATCAGATATTACGTCCCAAAAGAATACTTTAAAACGATAAGCTTGAAAGAACGATAACTTTAAAAGTCATCCAGAGGTGTTTAGCTAAATTAATTTTTTTTTAATTTACTTTCGATACATACTACCTATTCAAGGCAGATTTTGTAATCATAATTATCTCTTAGTTATGAAGTCAAGGTCCAAATGGCAAAGAGCAACGACCGGCGATTGCGACGATATCGTAACCACCTCCGACCAAGACATTCCTAGAACAGCGTTTTGTGCTAAATTGCACTCTCGTCGTACAGTGGTAACGTTTACTTTCATTTTAACTAGTTTTATTTTGCCGTTTTCTTAAAGGGTATTCGACGGAAGAAATTTCTTGCTTCTTATAAAAATACAGTGTGCTTAGTGAGTTTTTTATCGTTCTCGATAGCGTAAAAGTTTATTTAAATTTATATAGAGTAGGAACGAACGAACATTACGGTATGAAAGATCGAGTCGACAAACATTGACGCTTCAAAATCACGTCTTGGGGTATTTACGTTGTGACATAACTGTACTCCACTAAACATAATTTGAGATATGGAAAGCGGGTGGTTTAACCGACATTTTTATAACTTCACAGGAGAATCATGTCGGGTAATAAAATATATAAAAAAATACTTCTGCTATTTAAATAGAGCCAATTTAATTGAAATTCAATTAATATATCGGACTGTTGCTGCTAATACCAAATAAAACGTACCTTTAATTACAAAGATTAATGTCGCTTAAATCATAGATGATACACTTAATATATGTGCTTTTTTTTGTTTTTTTTATTGCTCTGATGAGTGGACGAGCTCACAGCCCAC
>KZ229331.1:0-13994 GCA_002197625.1 Bombyx huttoni
AAGGCGACGTCCCAGCCAGCACACACGCCGCCTCGAAGGAGATGGTGCGATAGCCCTGACTGCGATGATGCGTTGCGGCCGTTGTAGCAGCTTCGCTACCCCCACGTGATAAAACACCTGGAGTGATATTAATTCTGGTCAAAGGCAATCGTTTCAATTTGTTGAAGAAACGTATTAAGCCTACCAAAACTAATTTATTTTTATTATTATTTTTTAGCTATTCACACCAATACCGGTATTAACAGTGTAGATACCATCATTACACAATACAATACAAACAAAATGTACATGTGATACAAAATGCAGCTCTGTTATTTAAAAAATAAGGTTATGAATAGAATCGTGTAAAAATAAATTAAGGCAGCCAATCCAACGTTAGTGCTGCCCGATCATTCGAATAATTCAAATAGCACAACCTAAAATAAGCATAGGTATACCGGAACTATTTCCCTCCTCGGAGCTGCGGAAATACGGACAGCGTTGACTGTCCACGTGCTGACACGTCCGGGAAAACCCAGAAATATCTGTGCCGCTCTACAATAAATACTTAACGTTGGATTCTGTATGTTTATCGGACCAACCGTGAGTTAGAATAAAAACTTAGTTGAAATTTTTTTCAGTGTTCAATTTAAAATTACGTAATTACGAGTATTGATATAAACATATTTTTTATGATTTTTTTCAATATCGTTTTTAAGCATTTTTAATAACGTATAATAAAAATCAAACCCGAAAATTTATAATTTGCGTAATTACTGGTGGTAGGATCTCTCACGAGTCTGCTCGGGTAGGTACCATCACCCTGCTTATTTCTACCGTGAAGCAGTATTGCGTTCCGGTTTGAAAGGTGGGCAGCCGTTATAACTATACTGAGACCTTACAACTTATATTTCAAGATGGGTGGCGCATTTAAGTTGTAGATGTCTATTTGCTCCACTAACCAGTTAACATCAGGTAGGCTGTGAGCTCGTCCACCCATCACTGCAATAAAAAAACCGTTTAATCAATAGAAAAAACGGGGATACAGTAAACATAATTGGCGTTTCATGCATACGAATTCAATTATATTTGTATGTTATTAATTATGCAGCCATTAGATCGCCAGAAAGAGGATGAGATTTCTTAAATAATTACTCTTAGGTCTAGAGTATGTTTTGTTGATATAAGAGGTACATTGAATTACGTACTTTGCATATTTGTTATTCAATGACAATTGTAGTAATCTCCAGTCACGCGTCGGAGCTGGCGCGCATATTTATTTCTTACTTAATGGAGAGACAGTTCTTTAAATTCATATGTTTCATGCAGTAATAATATGCAGCTACGTAATAATATGTATAAATATACATAAACAATTTGCCCACGGTCCATCTTCGGATGTATAGTGGACTCGCAGTACTATTTTCAACAGTACAGCCTTCCAGACTAGAATAGAAATATGAATATTAATAGTTAAGACGGTTGTAATCCTCCTGGAAAATACGGAGTTTCTCAAAAAAAAGTAGGCGTAGGATATGATCCGTTAGCTAAGGTTTAGTTGTTCATGCATGGAAATACTACAACCACAATAGATAGAGAGAGAATGAGTATTCTTTATTGTACACGAAATAAAAATAACCAATGCGAAATGGTGTATACGATCTATCTTAAGTCGAAACATGAAAGCCAGTCTAAGCATTTTGCAGATTTATAAGCTGTAATTTCACAGTCTGTGCTACAGGCCGTTTCGGAGCCCGGTTTTGTCAGACAGTGCACCGGATTTGGCACAGTGGGTGATGGCTCAGTTGCGGCTTGGGCAATAACGGACAACTTAATATATCGTTGCAATAGAGAGAAACGCTGTGGTATTGAAAATTATTTCACAAACACGTGGACACGAAAATGTTACATAATTTTAGATCTATTTTACGAGCTGAATAGTGGCTGAAAGGGGACAAAATTAGTTTAACGCTTTTAATTTAAATTTTAGGTCAGATTTGAATAGTAGTAGCACGTAATTATGGGAAGGAGAAAAAAAAACAATAAATTGAAATGAGTCAAATAAACTATTCGTGAAATAAGTGATTTTGAATATCGTCTTCTCCTTCTTCTTTTCCTATTACCCTCTGCTGGGGTGTAGGGCTCGAATCAAATCCTTCCATCTCCATTTGAATATCGTACAATGCCTAAATCAATTAAGTTTTAGTTCTGAGTTAAAGTCCTCATTAATAGCGCACGATATCTTAGGATGCATTACAAACAAAGAAAAGAAACCCTAAAATTAGTTTCGATTAAGTGAAATATATTGCTTTGTCAGTTCCAGCTTGGCTTTGTCAAATATAACTCCGGATTTGGCTCACTGGATAACGGCTGTTCAGCTGTGGTTTCCGCAGCTCAATAAAACTTTATTTCGTTGAAATAGAGAGCTGCTATGACATTTAATATTAGTTTTAAAAAACTAGTCCACAACAATTATAACATAACTAGCAAACATTACTTAATCATTTTGAGTAGCTCTAAACTATCTAACTTTTATGATGCACTTTAATTATTGTCTACTGGAAGAAATGTTATTATAGCCACGCAATTTAAGCAAGTATGATATAAATATTGTGTACAGCGATCTGTATTGACATTTTTCTATTTTGGTTTGAATTTAGAAAACTTATCAAACTTTGAACAGAAAGCGTATTATATTGTAATAATCAGCAAAAATAAACCGTTTTTATTGTACTTATGGGTCGACGAGCTCACAGCCGACTTGGTGTTAACTGATTACCGGATCCAATAGACATCCACAATATAAATGCTACTACCCGCCTTGAGATATGAGTTCTTAGGTCAAACAGTAAAACGGCTGCTCCACGCTTCAAGCCAAAACGCCTTACTGCTTCACAAGAGATCTAACCACCAGCGAGAATGTTACGTTTCAAGAACGTATGTAATATCAGCAATTTGAAGTCTTGCTTAAATGATAAGACGACCAATGCAATCACATCAAGCAATGGAATCGTGTTCGAATCCTATAGGTAGGTTCATTTATAGAGAAAATACTTCTATTGTTCGATATTAGTATATGCTAAGGCTCACTACAGCTACCAGAACATTGCTGACTGGGCCTAATGACTTCCTGGGTTTTTCGTAAAGTCGTCAAGTTACCTGAAGTGAGAAGTCTAACTACGCTGCGCCTACCTATGCATGGTCGACATTCGGGAACATCTTTCTTCGCCGGTCTTCTATTCTACAAACAATAGACCCGCCCATTGCCATCTCCTTTTGAAGGTTCATTTATTTTAATCAAAACTCACAATTCCTTAAATTATTTTATAGTCCCAGTATCTTTTTTTTTTGACTTCTCTAATAGAAATTTCTCGGCTTTTTTTTTTATAATTTGCGAGCAAACTTATTTCGCGAATGGAAAGCCGGGATTTCATTTGAAAGGGGAGAAAATACGCGGCGTGTAGCTATGGCCGGTTTTAGCACGAAAGTTTTTCAGGCTTCATTAAAATCATACTGTGAAGCTGCGAATTCTACTCAGTACTTTATTCATACCGGGGGCCAGTCAAATGTTTTGAAATATTCTGAATAGCAAGCCTTAAAATGTATTATTTCTTTCTAATTAGCATTGGCAGCGCAATGTTATAAAATTTTACATTAAAATAGTAATTAAAAGAAATTTTGAAAAACTCGTCGAGAAGCTTCGTAGTAGTAGTTTATTAAAGTGAAATTTATAAACTCAGTTAACTATTAAACAGCTGCATTTAAGCTATAACCTCAAAATTCTAAATTATAATAAATAACGAATTCAAATTGCACTTTGTTTCTTTAAATAATAAAATGCGTGATATTGTTCAATTAAATTGAACAAGTAAACCTTTGTTCCTAAGATTTCTTTACGCTTCCTCAATGATTCAGCTACAAAAGTTTAATACGTCCCATAGCTACAATGCAAATGTTTGAAGCAGAAATGCACCCAAGGGTCGAACAACGAAGCCGTTATAAGAACAATGTCGTAAACAAATTTATTTCCCCCCATGAATACTTTTACGTGAAAAGACTGTCTAATCGTACATTTCTCTATGGCGTATACTTTAAAGATCATAAAAAACATTTTTTTTTTCTTAAATTTAAAATGGTTTCATCCGTATACAATCTACTACATCCAATTGAATCTACTAAAATTACATGTGAACCTTTAAATGTTCATAAGGACTTTTGCCTAGTTTAATCGAATCTTACATAAATGATTAAATGGAATACATAGACACGAAAAATGAGTGAATAATTCAAAATAATTCAGTATTAGACAAAGTTATAGGAAGTTGATGTTTAGGGAATGATAGTATGTTCTCTCCTTATCTTATACAGTTAAATTTCGTGGTCGATATGGCAGATGATCATAATGAGTTAAAATATAATATGTGACATTGTGTTCAGATCAGATTTCGTTTTTGTTTTCTTTCATTTATTTATTGGTAGCTTTTCTTTGTCGAACAACCAAAAAAAAACTTAAGACATAACGAAAGTTTATAAAATTAGGTTTTAAGCATTTCCTATTCTGGATGACTGCTGAATAGAATTTTCTAAGTATGAAAGTACTTTTTTTAATTCATTAAGGCTTAAAGAGTTAGCTGTAGCCTAACTGTAGCGAGCATGAGAGGGAACAAACTTTCCCGACCGAAGTAAGTAACAAGTGGAGCTTAAAAAAGCTCGCAGAGTACCGTAAAAAGAGGCTTAGTTTAAACTGTGGACTCTGCTGGTATATTTTAATTACATTCGTGAGAGCTCATTAAATTTTTGTTATACAAATTATTATAAATATCTTGAGGTCACGTATCTGATCTCAAAGTGGAATTGAACCATTTTTCTGAATGAACTTATTTTCATACTAAATTATGTTAGTAGTATATAAAAATTGAAATTTGCATGTTTTCAAATCATAGCACAGGTTGCTGTGATTGGCAATATTATAACTTCTGTACTAAAATAAGGCCTAAAACCAATTTATATCAGTACATTCCTATTTCTTTTGGCAACTTATATTTGTGATTAGGCTGAACTTTTGAGGTATTAAAAAATGGCTAGTTATAAAGTGGGATGATTTTGATGGATATACTGAGAATCTCGATCAAGGATGGAATAATTAAGCGTGAGTGTTTGATAAGTACTGATTTCATTGAAAAAATTGGTACCTGCGGGAGTCGAACACCTATTCATCACATGGTACGAATGTACAAGGCGACTTATCGCTTAGGCTACGATAACTTCATATTCTTACAGCATGGTGGTATTTTGATGGCGGACGAAATTAAATATTTAATAATTGTAACTTTAAGTAAGCGATGACGTCTGATATTTTAGCTTTTCGGAAATTACTTAAAAGCTAAATTGACAATTAATTAATAAAATCACTACCAACCACTTACCAAGTGCGTGGTAATACTACTTTTTTTTATCCCGAGGACTTCGCATCCTTCTACAAACGAAACGAAAGACAACCTTGAACTCTGTCAATAACTTGTTTTTGACTCCTTGCTAATTTTCATGTGCTATCGTGACTTCTAAGCTTCATGTAGACCGTATTGTACACCGTCTATTTGAATAATTAAGTCAGTGTCGAAACTTAAAGGCGTAAGCTAATTTTAATATTATATTGTATTAACACTAACATTAGTTATTTCGTGGCATAAAAAATGTGTATATTCTTTCGTATTTCAAATTATAATAGAATAATGTAAAAATGTTGAATCAGCAGTAAGCACATAAGCATTCGTCATCATCTTGGCAATCATATTTTACGGTAATGAGCTTGCATCACTTAGTAATGAGCAACTCACTGAGCAAATACAATTATTGCTTACATAACGAAAACGTAGATGTCAGAGATCCTCTTGTTTAGTGTCTCTTCATTACTCGAAAGTGTTTACTTAAATTAAGATACGAAGAAAAGATGGTATCAAATTTCGAGCGGAAAACGGCCTCTGTTATAATATTTTAATTACTGTCTATTCCATTGAGGGGCTTGCGGTTATAACTCATAAGATACATAATTTAGGGCCGATCCAATGCTTTAATTATTAAGTGAATACTTGTATTGTTTTGGAACACTTTTTATTAGTAATGAGGACATCTTGTGAGGTATACAGATTTGAACCTGAGAGAAAATGATGTGGTTTTTTTTGGAAAAAGCGAGCAAATCAATATTTTAATAAAAATCTGCAGTCTTTTTTTTCTGATATTGAATGATAGATAGGTTGAGGCCCTATATGATACTTTGATACCGTATACAGATATTTCCTTGACATACTTGATAGGACTGTTTCTAGGAGGTGGAAGAAGGCCATGGAGATATCGGACCTCCTTGATCAGTTCTTCCCAGATATAGCTTCGGAAAGAGCTAATATTTCTCGCCGGATTTTAGCTCATTAAGCTCAGCCTTAATCATAGGACAATAAGTCACCTAGAGTCTCGACAAGTAATATCGTTTAGATGGGCAGGGAGGTATGCACAAGAGCTGTCGCTTGGTTAATCGTACTAACGATTGATCTGCCGAGGCGGATCGCTGCATTGTAGACGTCGACAAAGGATTTGGACTCCTAGATAACAGACAAGTCGACCAAGAGCCTTCGAAAGAAATCTGAAGGGGCGAATGCTGGCAACTTGACACTTTAGGCCTATGTATGTGTATAAATGGTAATCTCCCATATAGCAACTGTACTACCAGTGTTCCAACTTGACTACTTTGCACAAGAAACAAGCCGTAATTATGTTTTTGCGAATTTGATTTTTGGTGCAAGATGTCATTCCTTCATCATGAAATTCTTGAACATGAGTTAAGTACGTGTTCCTTGTTTTCTTTTTTCGGGCCGGGGGCCGAACCTCCTACGAGGCCCCCACGCCTAGGGGGCGCGCGGGGTATGTGAGACTGGACGTTCCGCCAATGTCGGTGGCGGACCGCGGGCCAAGGATTTTAGGGCCCACCCACTAAACGACTCCCCTGCACTCTCGCCCAAGCGCCCGATGCCCTCCGGGATCAGAACCCGGATGAGGTAGGGGGGTTACTGCGGTCAACACTGCAGACGGCGCGGCTCACCCCAAGGACGCCCGATGGAGCCTTCGGGGCGAATCTAACGCTCGGTAACGTCAGTCGTCTCGGTACAGTGGTCCGTGGACGGACCGCTCAGGCGGTGCCGCTGGTACCCTGGGATACCCCGCTGGGTCAGAACCTGCCTGCCGGGTCGGGACGCGATACGCCACCAACCGGTCACTCTATCAGTGGAATAGTGATCTTTCCCTTGCGCCAGAGTGCGCACCAGAGTGCTGGTGGCGCGCTGCGCGGCTCCGCTCCCTCAGGTCACACCTGACCTTCACCGAGAGGCGTGCCACCACCTACAGGGGCCGAAAGGCGAGAGCCTATGCTCTCCTCCGGCCCCTGGCTCGACGGCGGCGGATCAGTGCGGAGAGGGAGGAACTCTCCCTCTCCTGTTCCGCCACCTCCTTCTGCGAAATGGTGACGTGTTTCCTTGCCTGCGGGATTTAATCGCTAGCATGCTGGTATTATTTGTATAAATAGCATTAGTGACAATTTTCCTACCATTAAAGCTTCTACTTCCACACTTCTGATTACGTTGCCGAACTAAACAGGACTACGATACATTGCTTAAATATATTATGTTCCTAATAGCTTAAGTTGAACTGATCAATGATTTATTCTAAGTTCTTCTTATATTTATAATAATTGATAATATTAGTTAGAAATAAGAGAGGGGGAAGAAAGGATGAAAGGTGATTGCATGCAGCAGAGATGCGAATGTTGTGATGGATGTGTGGAGTAACGAAAATGGATAGAATACGGAATGAATATGTTAGAGGAAGTCTGAAAGTGGCACCTGTGACCCAAAAGTTGAGAAGTGCGCGTCTGGGATGGCAAGGACATGTGATGAGATGAAATGACAATGAGGTTAGTAAGAGAGTTTTGGGAATTAATGTGGAAGGCTATAGGTACAGGTAGACCAAAGAAAAAATGGATGGATTTCGTGAAAGACGATATGAATAAGAGGGGAATGAATGAAGAAATGGCATATGATAGAGCGGTATAGAAGAAGAAAATATGTTGCGCTGACCCCTGGTGACTAGGAAAAGGACAGGAGAATGATGATGATGAGAGAGAGAGATGATGAGAACGGAGGAAGAAGCTGACAAACTTGTTCACTTTCATTCAAATTGGAGGCAAAAAAGATTTTTTCGCAAATTTATCTCCGAGGTACCTATTACTAAAATGTGATACGTTTCCGTAATTGGATGAAACGTTATCCATAAAAAGCATTCAGTCGTCATGCGTGTTTGCATATTGTATTAATAATTCAATTCTGCTTGTCAACCAAATGAATTAGTTTTGGGTTGGGCGTTATCGTAAAACCTATTTGTTTCACCAGTAGGACTCCGGACACTTTCTATAAAAATTATCATATTAATAAATAAGGAGCTTATTATAAAAGCATTCCGAACATTTTTTTTTGGGGTCACCATGATTCTTTCAAAAGTTGCACTAAATATAATTTTCGTACTAATTTTTGAGTTTGTTATATTCGTTAATTATTCCCATTAACCTTTACTGTAGGCTATCTATGTATATATTGTAGGCTATGATCTACTATATGACTCACCTGTTGTAATATGTTACCTAAGTGGTAAAGAGGGCCAAGACAAGACAAGACAATATAACTCAGGGTATTTCTATTTTCCCGACTTGATTATGCACAGTATTTATAGTTGTCAAATACAATCCGTAGTTGTAAAATTTGTATTCAACAATATCTACCACCACTTGTTGAATAAATCAATGTAGAAACCATGGTTACACTAGTAAGCGTTCACCTGTAATCGTTTTTGAGTTGTGCCGACGTGAAAAACTAAACCGAAAAGGGACAGGTGCGAAATCCTTGCACAGTGGGGGTCCCACCGACCCTTAAGGGTCGACCCGGCATAACCTTAATTGATAGGCATCGTTAACCTTCAACGCACGCCCTTGTCGTTTCCTCGACATAAATAGTTTTTGATAGTAATCTTAATTTTTAGAGATAATTTAGAATTGGATACACGAATTTAGAAGATGTTACTCCCTTTACAGTCAACATTAAAAATATTTTCAAACAATGTGATCTGATTCATCAATTTTTGTTTGTTATTGCAACTTTGTATCAGTTAGTATTGTTTACTGCACGGTGTTACCATCCTGTCTATTTCTAGTACGAAGCAGTCACTTGTTTCGGTTCGAAGGATGAGAAGTTTGGTTAAATAATCCAATAGAGACTTTGAATTCATATTTCAAAACGAGTGATGATGTTCACCCTATGGGTTTCGGTAATCATTTATTGGCTCAGGTGGGCGGAGAGCGCATTTATGCAATACAAAAAAAATGATTTAATACATTATGCGTGAGAGCTCCAAATGATATTCCTGTAACCGTATTCTGAATAAACTTTTTAAACAGAACGAACCAATTTTCGAACAAATAATATTACCGAAATTGAACAGAACCACAAGCGTTACACTCGGATTACGCTTCACGCGATCATTTCATTTCATCGTGTTATTTTATACGTCGTCTAGTTAGCGATAGTTTTATTTTCGGGTGCCGTCCACAACTGCCGATCGGTTCAGTAATAAACAGCCCATTCTTTGTCATTCGATATTTTCGAGATTGTTCTTCGTAGATAATTCGATATCGTATTGGCGCCGTCATTTCGTTTATGGAGGACTGTCACCTAAATTTATTGAAGCAGGCTTGAAATCAACAGTCTCGGAATACGGAGGCTTTGATTTATTGGATTTATGAAGTCGTCGTGGCCTAAAGGATAAGACACCCAGCTTACTCGTATCGAGGAACACGTGAAGAAATCGCGGAAAGATGCAAATTCTTCCGAAAATATTCATATTTAACACGTTCTTTAAAAATTAATCTTTCGACCCCGGAATAGAGTAGAGTAGTTAGTTAGTGCTGTTAGAGTATTTTTTATTGCTCACTGAATTAGGAAATTACAAAAATAATTGTTTATTACTTCAAATTATAATTCAATAGGTGGTCTTATCTTTAAAATGATTTTTACCAGATAACGGCAGATCAAAACAAGTAATATTAATTAAGAAATGTAGGTGAGTAGCAGTGCAAAAAAGCTTTAAATTTTAAATATTTTGTAATTATCGGCTTTGATTTCACAAAAGTGTGTACCCCCTTTCTGTCGAGAAACATCCATGCGCTCCAGCTTGACGGAGAAGACACCCATTATAAAATTTAAATGAAACTTCAAGCATGATAGAGTTTGTGACCGCAACGTTGAGATAGATGTAGGTATATGGGCTTCGGTGGCCACTCAGCACCAGATGAGCTGTATGATCTTTCACCCATCTACGCAAATAAATAATGACCCTCCACCCACCAACATATATATTAGTAAATATATTTGCGCAATGCTCGTATATAGTGATATACGGTACATAGAAAGATATGGCTTGCTACTATACTTGACCGCATCATGCTCTCTGACAAACAATGACCAAATATGGCAATTAATTTTAGGCAATTAAACCACATGCTTCAATTGTTTACATCAGTTTTGTTTCTTACCTAAGCTGATGGAATTAGAGACTATTCCAGCAAGCGACTAGATGAGCTCACGGGGCTCTAACCTGAGGATGATGCTAACAATAACCCTAGCCACAGCAGTGGTTCACAGAACCTAACAGGGGGTTCGTAAACGCGATCCACTGAGAAGATCTAGCGAGAAACTCAGTGAGCTGCACATCAGTATAGCTTTATATATTTATTAAATTGTAAACGAATCTCAAGCGAATCGTATGTCATGTTATTTTTTTGCTAAAATTACACGTGTGTAATTAATCGTTTGATGTGGGCAACCTTCTTTGTTAAGACGTGATCGACGTTATTCGTAATTACAGGAGTATTCTGAGACTGTATACTATCAGAAACACGTCTTCATATATTCCGTTCAACTGAATTATGTGCGATAATGAAGTATTCTGAACGACGTATTTATTATAGGTATATTGGTATTTTTTTGTTCAACCAAATCGGACGTTGTATATTATAGATGAAAATAGTTTTCCGAAACCCATCTAGGAGATAAATAGTATTATCTTATTTTCTTCTTTCGTGGAAATAATTAAAAGTACTTTTACGATTTTTACCTCGAGATTTTTTATTGTGATTGTATTTCATCCAATGATTTGAACATGTTTGTAATCAGGGATGCCTGAAGCCCTATTCGTCGACATTCGAAAGTTTTACGGACTATCGTCTATTTATTATTAACATTGTTTATAGACTTTTTAACATTACATTTTACACAAACGATCTAATACTATCCTTAGGTTTGGTAATTTGTTTGACTTTGGCTTTTATTTTCCCAACAATATTATCTCACGTCTTAAATAGCAGATACAAAGGTGTTTTTAAGCCACAAAAGTAATTTTACTTACAATTCATGATATACAATATCATAGTTACGAAACTATAATGGAACAGACTTTTGACAAAAAATCTGAATCGCGTTAAGAAATACATATTACGAGATACTGTTGACTAAATATAATTTCTGACCAATATTTCTTGGTCTATCAAACAGAAAACACCCAGCCGGTGGAAGATATACCTAGTTTTCATAAAATACGGAGCCCAAGTGTAATTTTCATCCGAAGATACTAAGCAACAGAATTTTCGAAGAGGTCTTAACTGAATAAAAAAATGAATTGTCAAAGGAAAACAGATAACTACCGAAATGAAGCCCTCCCATTAAAACGTAGACAAACATTTTTAATTCACCACTATTTAACATAAATAACTTAAATTGCATCGATACGACCGATCTCGGGCACTCTATCAATTTAATTTAAAACCTCAGCTTAAAAAAACATTCGTGTAATCAATATCTCGGTTTTTGTTTGGCGTAAATAAATCTGGACCCACATTCGTTATAGCCGCAGCCATATTTATGTCATCGAATGACATCTTAGATCTTAAGAGAACTTATTTTATTGTTTCCTAGGATTGCTTTCGGAATGTTCCGAGTAGTTATTGCGTGTAGTATTATATTATCATCGAAGTGTCTACGATGCTTTATTTCCTGAATTGTTATCATACATTTTAAATTAACCTCAGTAATATCCATAAAACCTTCTTATATTAAAACACTGATCTGTTTTCGTACATTTCTTTTCTGATAACTTTTTCTAAATCAATAAAAGCGGCAATGAAAATTAACACCATTGTATTATTTTCATTAGCTTGTGTGGGTAAATTAAAATTACGCCTAATCTATTTTTGAATAATTTTTATTTTAATATAAAGAAAGGAAGGACTTTCAATCTGAAACCCTTCTATATGGTAGGGATTGATCAGGTTTTGCTTGCTTGAGTTAAACAAATATTTAATCTTGAACAATATGCATTATCCAAATATAGCAAGCTTTATGTTGTGTACCAAACATTTTTACTTACAAGATATGAAGGAGAGGCGTTCCATTGTTTTTTCGAAATGATGATGTCAGCGTTTTGAAGCCATTCTCTCTATCATTATCATTGCCTTCCATGGTGACGGTAACTAAGGCCCATTTTTATCATCAGACATAGAGCTCCACTCCATTCGATTGCTCGAACCGAAATATTTAGTATTTTTTTTATACTTGTATATGCTTGAGAGACTACGTTGGCGTCGCTAAGCGAATAACTGAGCTCACAGAGCTCTAACCTAGGGACGTTGCTAGAATTAGCCCTTGCAAGAGCAGTGCTTCGTAGAATCTACCACCGAATCGGAAACGCGACCCAGTGAGCAAAACCGGCGAGAAACTCAGTGGGATAATTTTGTACGAGAATACTCACTCGTATTTATAGTCGAATACTAGAGGTAGCTTAGTCCTCAATTATCTTGAATACCGTCTTAAGCAGTTGTTTACATGCGTAACATTAAGAAAACAGTTAACTATAACTGATCTTGGTTAACCGTATAGAGACGTTGCACTCACAGATATAGTATAGTCTTATATGTTTAAATACACTTGCTATAAAATATATTATCCTAGTATAGATTATTCGAATTTCTAAGCAACTATATTTCCTTCATGATTTTATCACTTTTTATACGTTGGTTACAAAAGCGGTTACAAGATCGCAAAGGCAAACAAAACAGGTGCATCGAAGCTTTTTTCGAAGTTAGATTGATCGTTAATCGTTTTTAGTAAGAAGGGGCGAGTTTTGAAACTTTTTAGAACGTTTTAAATAAGGAATGAATTCGCACCGAAGTTAATCGAAACTTTATAAACCGTTATCAACAAAACAAGGAGAAGCCGATATCTTATTCCGTTTCGAGAAGGGTCTGATAACCAATAATTGGTACAAATTTATGGCTGAAAATTCGCCAACCCTAAAGACGTCTTCGATTTTAAATTTTGTAAATTATTGTTCAGAGTTCGTGTCTTAGCAATTGGTAACAGCTTTGGATTCATTTTCATGCAATAAAAAAACCTTTTTTAGCTTAATTTTACGATTTCCATTTTTTTTTAAAAGCTTTATTACTTAGTGTAAATAATAATAATTAATTTATAAATTGCTAGAAGATGCCGGCGTGCTTTTAATCTTATTAAAAGCGAATGTTGATGCACTGATAACTTAAAGCTGTGCAGCGTGTGTCAATCAGGTTCCTGCTGCTTCAGTGCTATGTGGCGTGACAAATTAGATCAAAATTGATAGTAGCTCAACTGAGTGCTTACTGTGTTCACCTACTTTATTTGTGAAGCTTGTGCTCGAATAATATAAAAAAAAAAAAAGAATTACCAGTCCACGTTCACTATCTGACAAATCAATAACAAGATGCTCATGCATGATGACATAGTCAAAGTACATCAACGATTATAGTGGCCAGTCTCAGCCCAACCTCACAAGGTTCAAAATTTCCTGTGAGATTTGTTTCGACAAAAATCTCCCACATCCAAATTTAAGTT
>KZ229372.1:0-20319 GCA_002197625.1 Bombyx huttoni
GGGCGGTGGTACCTACCCGTGCGGACTCACAAGAGGTCCTACCACCAGTGATTTGGGACGTTTTTAGTACAACTGTATTATTGTTTTATATGTTTTGTAACTATAAAAACGTTTAGAATGGAAACAACTATGCACAACTATTAGTGTCAACACTTACTTACATAATCATGCTCCTGAGAATTTTTAGATCTTGTATGTATTCCTTTGTTCTCGTACTGAGTTGATGCCACACACAATCCAGCTGTGATTGCAGGATCTTATGAAATTTCTTTGTTATACAATTCTCGGTTGTAATTTCCTGTTAAGATGAATATTAATTAAGGATTGGTTTTACAATTGTTTTTAAAACTTTCAATAGATCTCTTTATTTTGAATAAAATATTTTTTGCTTTTACTTGCTAATTATTTTATATGAAATTTCCAAAGAATATCCAGTGTATTTTATTAAGCTCTTTCAGATAATTAATATGTTATTATTATGAAGATCAAATTCTCAGTTTGTTCAATAGGCAATTTTAACTTAAAGTGAAAAAATCAACTAACTTTCATATCTAATGACCTGTTAATGCTCTTCAATTGTTTGACAGTGTAGTTCATAATGTCAAGAAGACACGTCTGAATGTAGCTCATATTAGTACTTAATGGAATGTGAAGTTCTTCTACTTGAGCTTGTCTACTCTTTAAATTTCTAATAATGTTACTATGAAACCTGAAACAATTTAATGTTGGCAACACCGATGGTATAAGTCATTGAAAGAAAGACAACACCTATTTTGCAAACCTACCTTGGCCACAGAAATAGTTCTGTCACAAAAAGTGCCCTCATGACTTTCTCAACTTGATGGTATCCAAACGTGAAAGAGATGGGTGAATTCGAAAATGCTTTTATGAATCCAGTCTGAAAAAAATATTCTTGTAAGAATTTTAGAAAGATGGCATATATGGCTTTTCATTAAAGCTGATATTGTTAGGCACATATGGTATTCGGCATGAGCTGCGTGTCTAGTTGTTGGCTGCAATTAACCCCTTACCCAGCCCGGGTTCTGGCTTCAGGAGGATTGGATGCTGGGAGGAGAGTGCAGGGTAGTCGTTTAGTTGGTAAAGTCTTATATTACATCCCTTGGACAGTCCACCCTGCCACTCTGCGGACCGTCGACATACCCATGCAACCCTTAGGTGGACTAGACTAACCCAACCCTCGCAACAGAAATAGGCAATATATTTATCCTGATATGTTCTGACAATACCTAACAAAGAATAAGTCGCGGTTAGGTTTAGAATAATAAATGTTCACAATACCTTATTTTTCTGCCTGTACAATCTCAATGCAAATGCTTCCTGACATGATTCTAAGACCGTGTGTGCTCTCAGAACAACAATGCCTGTAATATGGGATATCGGCACTCTGTTTTTTAATAAATCCACAACCAGAATACGAGTTGACACAAAATGAATTCCACCCTCCAAATAAGATTTCTCTCTGAAATTCAATTAAAAACGATATTTTTGAAAAAAATTTAAGGTAGTTTTGGCTGTTTTTACTATTTATGATCACGGTGAGAATAATTTATGACTCATGAAAATATGAATCATGATTCTTATTGTTATCATATAGAGTCAATCAGTGAGAACCATTCAGTCGATTTTAGCTATGGTGGCCATTTTCCCTTTCTTTTACTCATGGTGTTGGTGTGCTCTAGAATGGCTAGTGGTATTACCCAATTTTGATGGCTCATATTATGAGAAGACATTTTAAGAATTATTATCAATTCTAAATTCTTTCCATAGAGTTCATTTTCAAATGTGACACCAGGTACAAGTTAGCTAGTCGCACTTGCTTATCGCACTAGTATGTGTATACTAGTGACTCACTCAAAGTGAATACTGTGGAATACCCTGAAACATGAGATCAAAGTCTGAGTTGAATTGTATAAAGGCTGTACTATCCTTTAAACTAGAAAAAGTAGAAATAGGAATGGAACACAAACATTGTATAAGAAAACTTTGTATTTGTTTGCAGGATTTGAAAGAACCCATTAAATCACCCTTCCCTAAGAATATATATATATACCTATACCTTTGCTATATTTCTTAAATCAACAATGTTTGTATGTTTAAGTAGCACTACTGCATCATAATTGTATACTTTTACATAGGAGCCTTTAGTCTAATATGAGGAAGATTGTAATGTACATTTTTTTAGACAATCAAACTGCTGTTTATTTATTGCACACTGCTAATATACTTTTTTAATGATGTGGAGTGCCCGGTGTCATGCACACCTTGAAGCAAGAACATAAGTTCCAAATTGGGTTAATGCCTATCAATGAAGTATTATGTATAAAATTTGTACACGAGGTTCTTGGTTGGTAACTTATTTACAATGATAATAAACTGAGAAATTAAATTGTTCACTTTTAATGTATTACATAGTTAATAACCTTTAACTTATAACTCACCTTTCATTGCCAAGTGTGGGTACTGGTGTCAATTGAAGTTTTTCAGTAAAATATTTTTCTTCATTATCACTACTGTTTATAACTAAAACTAGATTAGCAGGATCTTTGTGCACCCACAACAAATTAGCCACAATGTTGTTGTAATTATGACCTCTGAAATAGTTATAATTATGTTCATCATAGAATTAATTTGTGGATCATTGGATGTATGATGAGAATGTTTTAGTACCAAACTTTGAACTGTGGTTCTCATGTATCAACTACTTCTATTTCACTCTATAAACTAAAGGTGTATCTGATGCTGGATAATCGAGATCTCACAAACATCCAAAGACTTTAGATCTAGGATCTTTGTTTTAAGAGAATTGCTTTGAGCATTATTTGTGGTAAACCCATCATTTAATTTCATAATGTACTACCTAAGATTGTTGGAGAGCCCTGTTTTACACTAGAACTGTTGCTTCCACATTTATAAATGCACTGCAACACATCATAGTAGCATACCATTTGTATTTATTTTTTTATGGGCTGAGGATTGTGATGCTGGTTCACTATAAAGTGAGGATAAACAATATTATCCAGATTAATACTTCATAACACATAAATAGAATGAATGGACTTTGCTGAGTTGCAACAGTGGCAATGGCAAGGAGCTGAAGGGATCATCTCGAACATTTCCTCAGAACCCTTTTTATGGAACCTGCATTACAATACGCACTGAAAACCGAATACCTATAAATGCTAAAGAAATCGTGATGACTGAAATACCAATAACAGATTATTTTTGGTGAATTGTGTACATACACATTTGAAATAGTATTAGTGTACAAGTTGACATGTATTAGATTAAAAGTCACTAGATTAAAATTTCTTTGTTTACTAAAAATCATATCAAATAATTACCACTACGTATTTATCTTCCAATTTCTATATCATCATTCTCCTGCCCTTTTCCCAAACACCTCGGGTCAGCACAACATTTTTCCTCCTTCCATACCGCTCTATCATATACCATTTCTTCATTCATATCATTTTTCATGCAATCCATCCATTTTTTCTTCGGTCTACCTCTACCTCTAAAGCCTTACACATTTATTCCCAAAACTGTCTCTGCATATGTTAATATTGTTTACGCGTACGTACAAGTAAAAAAAATTATTTAACGTTGTAGTATTTTACTGGAATTGAAATAAAAATTTAAGAACACCTACTTTGCCATTATTACAAGAGGATCTTTTTCAAACACATCAATGAAGATTTGCTTCTCGAATGACAGCATAGGAAATTTATTCTTTAGGTTCGAAACAGTTGTTTCCGTATTTTCATCTTCCTGAGTTTTTGAATTCATTGTTGGTTAAAGTAAATAATTTAATTAGTATCAGTTACCATAAAATAAATAATACACTTTATCTTTTGGGGTTTTGTGACCTGGTAACTAAGACCTTTAGGTCAGGTCTTATTTTAATTTTAATTAAAACTTCGTTTTTATGAAAAAAACGATATTAAAAATATATTACATAAATTATCAATGGTTACTAGGTAATATTCCCTTTAAAATATTTTACGTTTTTTTTTATCCTACTTAATCTAGTAACCTCGTGGGGTTATTCTGGATTCACCAAACTAGAAGGTGAGCTCCGGGGCTCAAACTTGTTGACTTTGCTAACACTAACCCTAGCAAGAACAGTGCTTCGCAGAATCTATCACCGCATCAGAAACACAATCAGAAAATCCGGCCAGAAACTCAGTGGGCTGTGTCTGTGGGTTAGTTTACTTGCCGAGCCCTTCGTCGCAAGCGGCTAAGACGAGTACGGTGACTGAGATACCTAAAAGCACCGTAGAAGATCTGAAATAACGTGTTTTGGGTGACGTTTACCATTGTGTTTACGCACTTTTAAGTACGTACGTGTTTACCACTCGGTCCGCAGGATTGTGAATATAGTCACCAGTGGCCATAATGACAGGGTATTCGTGTTTTGTCGCTTTTTTGAAATGGCGCATGTTATCATGGAGGTTCAAGTTTTAGATGATAATCGAAACCCATAGACATTAACATCATAAATGCCGCCACCTACCTATAGCTACATCTAAGTATTTCAGTTTAGCGGTCTCATATGATGCCCAATCAGTAATTTTACAAGTTATAATTTGTGTGGGTGTTTATCAAACGGTGTTGTTCCCTCACCGTGGAAGTCGTTCCCTCACTGTGGGATTTGAGCAGGGGAACAGGCGCCCCGCTCGATACATATGTACCGGGCGTCTTATCTTTTTGGGCCACGATGACATCAAAACATAATAGGACCTTGGTAACTTCTACCATTAAAAATTATATATCTAAAATCTAAAATTAAATTTGTGCTCTTGATAAATGAAGCCGCATTGGAACTGATATTTCCGGAAGAGATCAATGTATGCTTTAGTCGAAAAGTCGATTTTTTGTAATGATCGATTTTAGTAAAAATTTTGAAATATCATGTGTACGGAAAACAAATACCTGTGGGATAAAAATTCACGTTACACAGAGAGGACCCAATTAGTATGAATCTAAACTAATATAATATTAGTTAAATATAATAATATCAATGACAATAAATCATTAAAACGAAACGAGTGTAACAAGAAAGACTTTTCACTGACCACTGATCAACATCAAAACGATTGAGAAGATGAAGAATTAATTAAAAGTCACTGAAAATAAATATTCGTTTCATCTGAAACTGATTAACTACTGGTTGAGATCGATTCAATGGTTACTATCGATTTTAATAAATCGATATAAGATTGACAATCCTTAGCCGGATACGGATTTAGATAGTTAGTCCGACATTTTAAGACATCACGGCTTGCGCACTTTTGTACAGCCAACGCCAGCGACGCCATATCTTTTCATCGTGCGTTGAATAGTTGAACGTGAATAAATATATAAGTAAAATTTAATAATATCACACTAACAAAGTCCTTGAACGTAGGTAAGTTAGTTTAAATACATTTTAATGTAGTTTAAAATTGCTGAATTTGCCATTAAATGAACACGGATAACTTTCACGTCGTTACAGAATGCAAATGCAAGCCATGAATAACTTCGGCAATCAAAGAGGATTTGGTGGACCACCGCAACCTCAACGGCAAGGTGGTCGTCGTGGTAATAACAGAGGATTCCGCAATTCGAGATTTGAGCATAATAGACCTCAACAGGGACAAGGAGGTCAACGGCCTAGTAATGAGGTGAGTTCTAAAAGTGCCGTTATTTTTATTTATGTGTAATAATTAAGAATAGTCTTCTATTTTTTTAATGTAATGTTTAGTTTTTTCACAATTCTAAAAACGCATCACAGTGTTTTGTGGTTGATTGAAAATTCTATAAGTAATTCATGCCCGCCATTTTGTATAGTTTCCTTGCTTAGGACTCTGCTTCGTTTAGTCATTGTCTGTCGATTTTAATCAATTTAAATAATAGTAGTAGGCTTCTGAAAAAATTCCTCATTGCTAAACTAAACTTATACAATTATTACATGGTTTGGGTTTGAACGTCAGCATTGTATTTCTAATGGGTAACTACTATCGCTGAATAACTTTGCTAAAATTGTTATATAGTAATAAATTGAGAAGTACGAATTTATCGTATCTATTATACTATGCTACTAAAAATATACACTATACTACTCATTAATTCTCCAAATTTCGAAAAAAAAACAATGGTTTTGTTTAGAATGACCAACTGATTAAAAATACCAGGGTGCTGTTTGAATTCTCTTACACATTGTCAAAATACAATATCATATGAGTCCCACCTGTCCTGGTGAAGCTGGAAAGGCCTTCGGGCCACCAGTAATACTTAAAAAAAAAAGTATCATATGAGTGAAGAATTTCAGGACTTCAGTTTAGGTTATTCTTTGACTGCTAATTTGTAAGTTAATATTGTCAAATGATAAATAAGCTTTCAACTTTAATATGAGACCACAAGTCCTCTTTGAAATCATCTTTTGGAGATACTTGTTTATGGTATTAAAATAACTAGTGTTACAATTTTACAATACATATATTACAAAAATAATATTTAAACATACGTATTAATAAAGAGTAATTCAGGCATCAGAGAGTTATTTTATTTAATGAAAAAGGATATTTGATATTTTTTAATACCGAGTTTGCATTTATTATCGTTAGTACTATGCTAGTACAATTTAGCACCTTTTTAAATAAAGTTGAATACATTGAAACAGTTATATACATACTAAACACACTAAAAATCCAAATACACAATAATTTTTAAGTGTAAAGTGTTCACTGGAACCTCAAGCATTATACATCAATCCCATCTTGTGCCATAATGTTAATGTCATTGTAGCAATTCAATAAAAATTTTACTACCTTCCAAAAGATACAGAAATACTGTTTCCTGACTGTATCACCAGTAAATGCAGACTGATAATTACCATGTGCTGGCATTTCAGTAACATTTTGTAAGTCATAAGTAAGGATGGATGATTTTAGTCTAGAAATCATAAACACCTTTACAGCTGGTAGAAACTTGTAGTAGAATTGTTGTACACACTTTAACCAGCGTATGGGTAGTTGTTGATTGTATTAATCTGTGACCTATGTGCCAATTTTATGTCTTTGAATGTAGTATTTACATTTGAAAATGAACTAGTAGGTATGTAAAATAAAATGCAAAGAAAAGTAGTGAAATTAGAAATTATTACAGAATATTTAAAGTAGAAAAAAGGTTTGAATGCTCTCTATACTATATGCACAACTAACTATACTAAAGTTTTACATGCCTTTACTTAAACTGTATGTTTATCAGCACTCATTTGATCTGGTTTAAAAAATAAATTTACTGAACGGTTTTCAATTTTAGGTTAAATTTATATCAAAATCTAGATTCACAGTTATGGAACAAAAAAAAACTTATACTTAAATTTTTAGAAGGCACCTTCACAATTGAGTCAACCTGCTGAGAAACCTAATCAGCAGCAACAGCAGCAAAACCAACCCAAGCAGCAATCATCTAGGCCTCAACAACAAAAAATGGAAACTACAAATGTCCAACAATCCACTAATCAACAACAACAGAGCCAACAACAACCACAACAGCAACAGCTGCAACAACAACAGCAGCAGAAACAGATGCAACAACAACAACAACAACAACAACAGCAGCAGAAACAGATGCAACAACAACAACAGAAACCTGTTAATGTACCTGCAAAATCTGAACCTCAAGAAAATACTGACAAACCAAAATTTGAACCAAATAACCAAAACCCACAAATTAATCAACATAATAATCTGAACATACAGCAACAAAAGGTATATTTGTTTTAAAAATTCATTTTATGTGTTCATGAATTTATTTTCTTTGAGTTTAGTGTATAAATAAATATATTTGAGTACTAACACTAACCTTGACAGACTGCAATCTCAATATACTTTAAAATGTCTGTCCTATCAGTTACACCTGTGTTACTCATTTTTGCGAATATTGCCATACCAACTCAATGAGGTGGTATGTTTTGCACTTTGGCCCTCGGACACCATAATGTGTATGGCTACATTCAGTGTTTCTGGCCATATATTACTTGTTAGATAATATTAAATTGAAAAATTATTTTCTTGTCTAGAATATGAATGGCAACTTCGGTGGACCTAATAAACAAGGAGGATCTTGGAATCATGGTGGTGGACTTGGGAACAAACAAGGAAACAAACCCTTTGGTTCTAAGTCTGCTGGTGGCCCACATGGGCCTGGTGGACCTGGTCCAGTTCGCAATCAGCAGCGTAATAGTAACATGCGTGGACCCCCAGGGCAGGATAACATGAAACCTGCTCAAAGAGAGGTTTGTTTATGTCAAAGGAGTATAAATATTTAAATTAATGGAAAAAATATATACTTAAGATTTATTTATTTGCAGGAAATTATTTTAGCTAATAAACTCAAGGATTTGCAAGGACCTCTGTTTGACTTGCCACCAATGGAACAATCAGAAGTGAAGTTTAATGGAAGAAGCAGATTGTACATAGGCAATTTAACAAATGATGTAACTGAAGAGGAGATTATGAAATTGTTTAGTCCCTTTGGAGAAGCTTCTGAATTGTTTTTGAACAAAGAAAAGAACTTTGGGTTCATTAAAATGGTAAAAAATATTACTTCTTTATTTTTTTTTATTGTTTATTGTCTCTGCTTTAATAGGTTGAACGTCTAGTGGACATGTATTGTGATTGTTGAGTCAGTTATTTAAACTGTACTGGTGTTCTTTTCCATCTTGCTCATGTACCATTCTACTAAACAATAAAGAAAAGCATTCATGACCTCTCTAAATCAAAGAGTTATAGTAAATAATAAAAATGAGCTAAGAAATCTTCTAACTCTGGTGGTATTCTGCACCCACATGACTGCTTACACCACAACTCAATCTTTTTCTTCTGCATAGTGATATATAACTGTTCTACCCACAGACACAGCCCACTGAGTTTCTCGCCGGATCTTCTCAGTGGGTCGCGTTTCTGATCCGGTGGTAGATTCTGCGAAGCACGACTCTTGCTAGGGTTCGTGTTAGCACGTCGTCAGGTTTGAGCCCCGCGAGCTCACCTACTAACCCGGTGAATCTAGAATAACCCCTCGAGGTTACTAGAATAGGTAGGAAAAAAAAAACTGTTCTAGTTCAAGGTGTACGATAGCTTTCATCATGTGTCACAGCAGATGAGTAGTTCTTATTATATAGTAATGTTCTTGATTGTCATAGTCATCCAAATCCAGTGAGCATTGAAAGTAATAAAATGAAGGATAACAAATACTTTTTTTGCTTAAAGTGTTCTAAACTTCTTTTGTAGGATTATAGAGTTAATGCAGAGAGAGCAAAACGTGAATTGGATGGAAAATTGAGGAATAGTAGAACCCTGAGAGTGAGATTTGCACCGCACAATAGTGCAGTGCGTGTAAAAAATCTACCGCCATTTGTTTCAAACGAACTATTATATCGTTCATTTGAGATATTTGGAAAAATTGAAAGGGCATATGTCAAAGTTGATGAGAGAGGAAAAACTCTGGGAGAAGGTGTTGTAGAATTTGCACGCAAACCAAGTGCCTTATCTGCAATCCGTAACTGCACTGAAAAATGTTTCTTCTTGACATCGTGAGTATAGGAATCATTTGTAATAACAAGTAAAAATTAAAAGTGCTGATTTAATCAATGAATAGTGATTGACCATTGTTATTACTTAGATCCCTACGGCCAGTCATTGTTGAAAGCTTTGAAGAACCTGATGAATTTGATGGATACCCTGAAAAGAATCTTCCCAAGAAACATCCAGAATTTACAAAAGCTCGTGAGGTATTTACAAGTATTATTACTTCACATGAAAATAATTAAGTTTTATTACAAACAATTAACTGTTGATTTTATTTTAGCTTGGACCACGTTTCTCAGAGCTAAATAGTTTTGAACATGAATATGGAACTAGATGGAAGCAACTACATGAACTTCATCGTCAAAAAGAAGAGGCACTGAAGAAAGAGCTTGCTGCTGAAGAGGAAAAGCTTGAGGCACAGATGGAGTATGCCAAGTGAGTGCAGTATTTTTTTAAGTTTTTACTCACGAATGAGAAAGGTTTGTGGAGTACCGTGACGGGACGTCAACTGTGCAGGTACGAGCACGAGACGGAGCTGCTTCGCGAGCAGCTGCGCCAGCGCGAGCAGGACCGCGAGCGACAGAAGCGCAGCTGGGAGATGGCGGAGCGCGCGGCCGACGAGCGGCGCGAGGCCGAGCGCCAGCAGCTCATGCGCCACGAGGAGGAGCTCTCGCAGCGCATGCGCCTGCAGGACGACGAGCTGCGGCGGCGCCAGCAGGAGAACACGCTCTTCGTGCAGGTCCGGACCATTATACCTTGTCTACCAGTACAAGTTTTTTAAATACCCTGTTTATTTTTGGGTTTAAAGGATTTTTTTTTATTATCATTTATTTAAAAAAAATTGCCATCACGATTTTTGGCAGTCCGAAAATGACTAGATGTTCAATCACTAAAATAATATAAAGTTGTTGTATTAACAATTCCTGAAAGTTTGAAATTGTTAAATTAAAATAATATGAATATCAGAGATAGAGAACGACAGTGTATAATTTATTACCTTCTGCGTATCGTTGAGGCGCAGTTGGTACTTTCAGCCATTTATATATTCGTTTCATTAGCGACAATAAAAATGTCAAACGTTTACTAATCTTATAATGTGCTTCATCAGGCCCAAAGATTGAACTCTATGCTGGATCGTCAAGAACAAGGAATGTTCGATCAACAGCAGCCAATGGTAAGTTGACTTTTATTTAATATATGAGCTGCAGAGGATTAATTTGAAATTTTCTTCTGCCATTCTGATTATCGCGATTATATGACTATGTCAAATATGGTAAGCTATCGTACTTAAATCAGGCGGATAGTCCATGGAAAACTAAAGTAATTGGATGATACTATTATTCTGTGGGATACCATTTTTCCTTTTTATTTACAGGTATGCTTTTATTACATTTATTACGATAATAACAAGACCCGTGTAATAAATGTAAACTATGAATAGATATTGGTCAAAGATTATTCATTACAACATGTAGACTAGTGACAAGTCTACAGATTGATCTTGACTATAATTTTCCTGCATTTGCGACAGATGTGTTTACACTTATGATAATTGATTCGAAGACTCATTTCACGTATCTATCTATTTGTTCTTCATAGAAATAAAATTTATTGTTTGGTAATATGCCATAGGTTTATAGCCACACATTTGAATTAAAATTCAACTGCAGTGAAATAAAAACAAGAATGTGCAAATTCTACAAAATAAAAATAATAAGTCACTCGTGTAGATGTTACAACGAACGTACTAAGTTATAGTACACAATAGGAACTTTTAACATAAGTTAATTAATCTAATCATTAAATTGCAAGTAGGAAGTGTTTTGTGTTTCATAGATAAAATTATGTTCAGCTGTGTAGTAATGCACACTGTTAAATTACAAAAGGTGTAAATGGTTAAACAATGTTGAAATTTATGCAATCCCTTATAATCTACCGAGCGTTATGCACCAAGGCTACGGTTAAGAGATCTGTTACTAAGGTCATTCTTTTTCAAAGACTTAAATACGTTCCCCAACGTTAAGGAAACACCAACAAGAGCTCCTCGTTTTAGTCTGGATGATGCAAAATTATCTTTAAATTGTTCTAAAAACAATGGTTTTTGTTTGGAATTACACCATCAAGTAGTCTCGTAACGCGGTGCTCTGATAAAATGGTATAATGAAAAACAATTATTATTGTCTCAAAAATTAAAGTGTATGTGTAAATTCATATTATTAGTGATCATTAATTTGCGGCAGATTCCAGAAACGCTCTGTGTTAAAATTATCATACAAAAATATGTATACGTAAGAAATACTAGACAATATCGCAAAGGTTAATCTACTTTTTTCAAAAATCGCCATAGTGTGTTGTGGGGTATTTCAAGTTTTACATTGAAGAGAAGCATTTTAAACCAAGGGAGACGCGTGCTGTCTCCGTGAGATGATTTTATTTTAGTTATAATTTGGTCATCTATATTTTTCAATCCATGTACTTAATGTTCATAAATGAAATCAAATTGGGTACTATTTAAGTGCTTGATACATAATTACTTCAAAGACCTTGTTACATGAAACAGTAGCGCACACGTTTGATCCAAAATTTGCATACTTTTGATCAGGTGAACTGCTGGCTCGTCTAATTATTAGAACTAAGTACGTCGCCTATGCGACTGCATTTTGTAACGATTTGACATCATACGAGTTTATTTTTTTATTTATTCCATTCAGTTCTGCCAACGGTTACAAACTAAAAATATTATATTATTAACTCGAAAGTTTAGAGAACAATTAAGTATACTTCAATCTCCTGATAAAATATATATATATATATATATATATTTTTTATTGCTCTGATGGATGGGCGAGCCCACCTGATGTTAAGTGGTTACTGGAGCCTATAGACATCTACAACGTAAATGCGCCACCCAGTTAGAGATGTAAGTTGTAAGGTCTCAGTTTAGTTACAACGGCTGCCCCACCCTTCAAACCGAAACGGATGACTGCTTCACGGTAGAAACAGGCAGGGCGGTGGTACCTGCCCGTGCGGACTGACAAGAGGTCCTACCATCAGTAATTACGTAAATTATAGTTTTGCGGGTTTGATTTTTATTACACGATGTGAAAGTCAATGGTGAACATTTGTTGAGTACGTATTGCATTAGAAAAATTGGTACCCGCCAGCAGGATTCGAACACCGGTGCATCGCTGCTACGAATGCACCGGGCGTCTTATCCTTTTTAGCCACGACGACTTCAAAACTATATTGACTGATTGACAATTTATAGATGAGCAGAATTTGTATTCCATATAAGTGTGGTACGGCTCCCCGCGGTTATATACATTTTTTACATTTCAGTTATATATAGTTATATGATATGCTGTGCTTCAAACGCAGAATGCTATTTTTATCATGGTGAACGGTATATTTGACCCACCATCTGATCTATATATCGGCTAGTAATTTATGGAAAAATGGTTATAATTTACCGTGTTTAAAATTGGACACTAATAAAAAGGGCCTTATTGCATTTTCATCAGAACATTTCTGGAAATTACAATTTTTGGCGTTCTGTTGTAAGCAATACTGACGAAAAGGGGTTAATTTTACGACCAACCATAAATGACCTCTGTAAATATGGGTCCATTTTTAAGCGGATTGTGTAAATCTATCCGTTAAATGACTTAATTTTATCTGTAGCCAGTGGATTGATGATAAATCCGATGTTTATTGTTCATGAAAATGAAAATATGGGCTTGTGGTTCCTGCAACGATATCTGAAAAAAACTTTATTTAAAACCTATATGTTCACTACTACTTTTTGCACTACACGTAATATTATTATTCACATTCAACCGTCGCTGGATTGACACAGGAAGAGTGTTCATGGGAGGCTAGTCAGCTGTCTATCATATTAGATTTTACTTATCAAGTATGAACTTGCTAAACTTTGACTATATATCCTAACCAAGCAAATATAAAATAATTTATGTTGAGCTACAGTACTAATGCTATTTCGACTTCATATGGTTCATGTGGATTTGTTTGTCCAAATCGTACTGCATAGCTGCTAAGAAAATTTTCAATTTGTTTTTCTTTAATTATAAACGCTCAGAACTTCAACATTGTTTAAGTTTACCAGGTTGTCAGAATGCTTTTAGATACGTTAAACATTTTCTATTAAGGTCTTATATTTAGCGAATAACTATAAACCAAAAATTTAACATAATAATTTGTGTCTCGACACTCTAATATTATTAAATTATAAAATATCTTCATAATGATCTACAGGTGGTAAAAGTGGGTATAAGGAAAGCGGTGAGCTAGTAGTATTCGATACTGCTGTTCTATTTATTTTGTGAGAGTTCCCTCCGAAAGAAACACCCAACTTTACGTTGACATTCACGCGATAGTGTCTATAAACTGCACGAATTTGTATAAAGTTCAAGTTTGTTTCGAGACGAGTTTGCTCCAAGTTCTAGAATTGTTATTGTAAAATATACATATATTAAGGTTTTTTCGCAAGCTCTCTTCGTTTTACATTGCCGCTTTACCAAATATAAATTTTTATTTATAAAACCGGAATTTGGTAACTCCTAATCTATCCGTTGATAGTGAAAGTTATTAGTCTACGTGTTTATTAAGTTCTTGTCGCATATTAACAAAATGTATTTTATTATTAACCATAACATATTAAGGATGCTAACTACTCAAATTTTTTGAGTGCACGAATATAATATCTTATACAATGTTCCTTGATTTTGTGGGAAAGTATAAAATGAATTTATTTTATCTATTGAAACTTCAACATCACAAAGCTCCGACTTGCAATCTTAATGAATACTGCCATTAAACTATTTTAAAACGGTGAAACGTAGTTTGCTGAAATATTGCTCAATACAAAAAATTTCAAATCTACTTTACTCATTGAAATACCGACTGCAACTGGCTGGATTTATGCAACGGTGCTAAGTTTAATAATGTAAATAAACTCTTTTAAAATGAAAACTATTGGAAAGTATTATGATTGCTCGTTTAGGATGGAGGCTACAGAGACCAGTACGACATGCAGTGCGGGAGTTATGACGACATGCCGCCAGGCCGCGGTTGGGATGGACCTCGCCCATTGGATGATTACCCTAATAAACGTCGTCGTTTCTAAACAAACAATAATATCATACATCGCGATGACAAAAAGTGCACGTCTTCCAATCAGTGCGCTTATTATTTTGTATCAAGTCTTTTGTTAGTACAAATAAGGGTGGTGAGAGAGAGAGAGAGAGAGGGGGTAATATCTATACGCAAGAAAAGGTAGAATACATTTCTCGGAATTTTCACGATTTTTAGTTTGTAGGGATTCACCTTACTAAGTCTTAGGCGTGAGTAATTTAGCTTAACATTAACTGAAATTACAAACCTTGCCTATATAATAATTGGTTAAGTAAAAGAAAACAAACTTTGTATTGAAATAGTTTAAGTAATTTAAATATTTATTGCTAAGTACCTTTATTTGTCTAACTACAGGCTTGAATATTCTAAATCAAATTGTATTTTAGTCCCATTTTCATATTTATAAGGAATTTGACACACGAAGTACTGCAATGTATAGGGAGATTAGTTCGCATTGAGTCTACTACATTGGATCATGAATGCTTGAACAATTTAGTACATAGATATTTAGAAGTTATAATTTACGTAATCTTAACTGATATCTTTACAATTTAGGATGTGCAGTACGTACATTTACTGCTGTAGTATCTTTTAAAATAGACT
The DNA here is from genome assembly GCA_002197625.1 of Bombyx huttoni. Taxonomy (NCBI): domain Eukaryota; kingdom Metazoa; phylum Arthropoda; class Insecta; order Lepidoptera; family Bombycidae; genus Bombyx; species Bombyx huttoni. The sequence continues at coordinate 15,348 of KZ229372.1, forward strand.
TATCAGAATTCCGTGCTTATTTTTTAAAGTGCGTTTCTTTCAGTGTTAATAATCTCTTTCTATCAAATACAGCAAAGTTGCTGTTTGAAAGGAGATAATGAACTAATTGCTAGCGTACGTTTTTTTTTTAAATAAGAGTTAAAATAATTTGATATTTAGTGTTCATTTTTATTGATTAAAATTAAGGTTATAGCGCGAGATATGAGTGTTTATTAAATTGAGATTTAACTTTTATGGTTTGATCCGTTATATAGATCGATATGTTGTGGAGAACCCACACTTAAATATTGTGCTCTAATAAATAAATTAGTCGGGTAAACAGCAAAGGATTGTTATTTTGAAACCTATTTCTTATATTATAACTTTCTTATTTAGAATTAAACGAGAACAGCCCAGAATATTGAATTTTAGTCTGTCAACAATCTTTTACGCTCAAAATTTTAGAAAATAATTGTGATTGAATAGTACTATGGTACTCAACATGTCAGGCAATTTTATTAGAAACTTATAATTGCAAAGTTTAAAGTAATCTGTTTATTTAATCAACCTAATAAATAATACGAAAATGTTAAATAATATGAGGATTTAACGGTTTTTGAAACTCTTAGCAGAGATTACATGAAAACACATAATTTTGTACGTCGTTCATTCAATTTGTCAACAAATATCTACAAACCTTTGAGCAAACTTTGAGTACACCTCAGTTCGTTCAGTTAGTCAAATCCTCAAATATCGATAACAAAAAAGAGGTAAGTCTCCGTGGTAAGTGCGCGTAGTACCTATTTTTGGTATAGACAATGTTATTTGTTAGGAGCTGCACTATCCATTAATAAGGAATGAACCAATAAGAAACAAATCCCGTTAAAATGTCAATGATCAAAAATAAGGAAAAATGACAAATAAACACGGAACCTGATGTAGGAGATTTGGCCAACGATTATAGTTAAACGTCAGCTATCCTTCACTTATTTTATTTATTGCTTAGGTGACGGGGCGAGCTCACGGCCTACATGGTGTAAGTGGTTACCGGAGCCCATAAACATATACAACGTGAATGTCGCCACCCATCTTGATATGTAAATTGTAAGGTCTCAGTATAGTTACAGTTTGAAACGTATTACTGCTTCGCGGCAGAAATAAGCAGGTTGTGGTGATATCTACCAGTGCGGGGTTCAGGACGTCCTACCACCGTGTAAGTCAACATTACGTGAACATTTATGAAGTACGGATTTCATAGAAAACTTAGTACTTGCCTGAGGGTTTCAACTTGCGGAACTTCTTATCCTTTAAGCCACGACGACTCCAAATTACTGCACATCTTGAGGCAGGAGCTTAAATCTCCATTGCATTTAAATAATGGTTATCCCATATCTCAAATCGGAACGCAAGGTTGCTTTGCGATAGAAATAAGCTGAATGGTGGTGATACCTCCATACGGTTTGTCAAAAGAAAAAGCCTACTCATAGAAAGTAACAAAGCATAAAAGTAGGTAAGTAAAAAACTAAAAAAAATTCGTTATTAATAGGCTCGCACATTCTTTATTGTCGACTTTTGTTAATTGAAACTTTTGTTTTTGACACTTCCAACAAAGTTTCAAACGCAAAATAATCAACACACGAGCAGCTAACACATTCGTTTCTTTTCGAATGAATACGTATTCCATATTTGGTCATAATTATGATTATAGTTGTAAAGTATAGTTTAATACCCTTAAATTTAAATAAAAGCTGTATATAGGAAGCAACATGCATTTTATAACTACTCAAAACACGTATAGCTTAAAAGTATGATTGTTCAGGCCAAAGTTCTGTCAATAAAATCGGATTGACATGAAGAAAGAAATGTGGATATAATACATTTTTAGTATGACTAATGCCACAGCTGGATTTTATTTCAACGAACGACAACAAGAATAAAAATACCGCGGGAGAATCAGTCTTATGGTTGAAATTGAAAATTCAATGAGTGGGATGCTTGAAAAATGCACTTCATAAGATAAATCGTCTTAAACGATTCTAAATTCACACTGTGGATGTTTAACTTAAAAGGGGAAGACCAGAAATATACGGTTATATTAAAACCGCCACTCTAGCGAATAACAAGAAAGACAAAAACTACTATGTGCTCATTGCCTACATTCTTCCCGTGTTTCTGGAACATAAAAATCCTAGAAAAATTCCCAATCTTAGAAGCCTTCAATAATAAATTTTAATTTTTTTGGCAAATAAAAGCCGGAATTGCTTATTGCTGTAAATTATTTAAAGGTCTTTTTTTTCTTTTTTTCTCCTACCTATTCGCTGGTAGCTTAAGAGACTATTCCAGCTACGCTCGGACAGGTAGGTGATCAGACGGGCTCAACCTCATAGAATTTGCTAACATCAGCCACTAGCAAGAGTAGTGCTTCGCAGAATCTACCACCGGATCGGAATCGCGACCCACTGAGAAGATCCGGCGAGAAACTCAGTGGGTTGTGTCTATGGGTTAGTTTGGTCATACAATTCTTCGTCGTAATCGACCAGTTCTATGAGACTGGTGACTTGGTCTCGGTGCTTGAGAGGCCTAAAAGCACCGAGAGTGAATCCGCGGGATCTGACAAGACATGTGGGCTACGGCAGCTTTTCGTTGCCCCGTCGCGGTCGGATAAGTAGGTAATTAGCGGCAGCCACGACAAGAGGATTTTCGTGCCGCGCTTCGTTTTTAAAGTAGCGTTCTGACGCTTCTTTAAGATACTTACGAATCGGTACTAATTTCAGGTCGTCATGTAGATCTACATTCCTAACAAACTACGGTACTCCGACGGCTACCTTGCAGAAACGGGATTGAATGACCTGGAGAGAGTTAATGTGTGTACGGACCGCGTGAGCGAATACTACACTTGCATAGGTTATGACGGAACGTATGCAAGTTTTGTAGTATCACCTTATTATGAAGAGGCAATTATGTTAACTACGCTTGCAGATCAGATGGGGTAGAGTCGACCGAGTAGAAATGTGGCTCGGTCGCGTACTGACTTAATGTGGGACCCGAATGTCATCTCTCTGTTGAGGATAAAACCTAGGTACTTAGCCTTCGAAGCCCATGGTATAGGCTGGCCGAAGATGTTAATGGTGGGATTGAAACTACCGCGACTAATTGATGACGAGATGCTAGCAGCAGTGTCGGGAGGAAGACCCCTTTTAAAGCGCACGGCTGTGTTTTTCGTGGGGTTGATGTTAATGCACCACTTCCGGAACCACTGTCCTAAAGTGGTGACCTCGCTGGAGTTAAAGAACATTCATTTAATTTGATCATCAAATGATCTTGTCAAATGAAAATGGTTTTAGTCAATTTAAAGTAACATTTTTGCATAAAATTTCCTCTAAATTTCATTTACGATAAGTTTCTAGTCATCAAGCCTATGAAAATTCGAAATTAAAATGCCGCATAGTGTAAATATGTTTTTAATTTATACAAATGCATACATTGAATATGTCAAACAAACAATATGACTTTAACCACTTTCGTAATTATGGGTTATTCTTAATACATATTTGAAATACATCGCGGCTTTCATTTAGTCTGTATTCACTAAAGTGAATAATGATAATGCTTTACTACAGTAGTCTGCACCCTGACAACTGAAAATGCTAAATGTAATAAATACACAGATGAAATTTATTCAAATAGCTATTTTTTTAACGTATGCTTTGCTTTAGTAACAGATTCCGGAAATAATTATACTTATAGTCGTAACCGAGAAGTCAGTGAGTGTCTGTCGCACGTGGCTCTCGACCCATGTCTTGCTGCTCATTTGGCTACGAAACATGTGGATACGTCTCGATAGAAAATAGTATATCCGAAAATTTAACAACCTACTAACACTAGTTCATAAGCAATATACTTACTTTTTTCAAAATAGTTTAATCTTTTATTACATTCATTTAATTATTGTGCTAATTTTACTAATTGTACTATTTTTAACTCATAATATCTACCAAGAAGCGGTAATTTATTTATTCAGGCTCGAAAATGCTTTCTCATGCTTTGAATTTGGTAGTATTTTGAATCCTTAGTAAATATTCCTAAAAAAAGAAAATATTTTCAGTTATTTCTTTGATTTCTTTTATATTTATTTTTGTAGAAAGGCAAATGTCCTCACGAACGACATTATCTTAGGAGCCCATAGACACAACAACCTGAATTTGCCAGATGTTTGTACCTGAGGTCGAAGTCTATAAGGGAACAGGAAATATTTTTCAATTACTACGTAAACTACCCGAAACTTCTCACAACTTCATGCCCGTGAGGGGTAATTTGAGACCATAACTGACAATTGGACTTCAGAATGATAATAAATTGCATCCTATTATGTTTTATTATGATCTTCGACTGTATCAACACGTTTTTCTGCAGTTTGTGGACAGGATAACCATTTTCTTCAAATTTGCAATCTTCATCGAAACCATCAGCGCCCTTAAATTAAGAGCGATCGACGTGTCTTAAAAAACCCCAGAGATATCCAGGCCCAATTACTTAAAAGCGCACAACTATGGCACCCGTACTGCAAATAAGCGGTCGTTATTTTTCCTTTATTATTAAATACAATTTAAATTCCATGAAGCTATCTAGCTATCCGGAAAAGCTTATAAAATGACTGGTTGAAAGATATAAGTTTGGGGTAAGACATAAGGTGTACGTATGTGCATATTTTTGGGCAATGTGTGACTTGATCAGTTTGTTATCGCTGGGGTTTCGAACTGTTAGCTGTTCGGTACTCAGTTTCAGTATCTGACAATTTATTAATATTATGTGATAAAATCTCGATACCAAGAACAAGTTGTCTACTTTTTGGAAACATCGCTACATACAGATAGATACCTAATGTTATGATCTTCTAGTTGATGTTCTTAATGATGTCGAGGAACGTCGACATTAAGCAGAGCCGAGCCCTTAAAAGTGAAAGGCATTTTCAAAGCTAAGAGCCTATCCTAAT